>JAVJGI010000042.1:1120511-1138566 GCA_035590275.1 Ibycter americanus
AGTGGAGGATCCAGCTGGGGTGGCATGGGAGGAGGATCCAGTGGTGGGTCTTCAGGATCAAAGAGCATCATTGGAGGAGGAGGTAGTGGAGGATCATCTGGATCCTGCGGTGGAGGATCCAGCTGGGGGGGCATGGGAGGAGGATCCAGTGGTGGGTCTTCAGGATCAAAGACCATCATTGGAGGAGGAGGTAGTGGAGGATCCTCTGGATGGTGCAGTGGGGGATCCAGCAGTGGGTCTTCAGGAGGCAAGATAATCATTGGAGGAGGAAGTAGCGGTGGGTCCTCTGGATGCTGTGGTGGAGGATCCAGTGGTGGCAGCGGGGGATCTGCCCAGAAGATCATCATTAGCTCAGGTGGTGGAGGAGGTGGCTCATCTGGATGGTGCAGTGGGGGATCCAGTGGTGGGTCCTCAGGAGGCAAGATCATCACTGGAGGTGGAAGTAGTGGTGGATCCTATGGATGCTGTGGTGGAGGATCCAGTGGCGGCAGTGGCGGTTCCTCAGGCCATACAATCATCATCAGCTCCGGAGGGGGCAGCGGTGGATCCTGCCACTCCCTGCAGCAGAAATGCCCTATTGTCATCCCCAGCATCCAGTCCCATCAGACCAAGCAGGCCTGCCACTGGCCCCCCAGCCAGCAGAAGTAACAACTGCCAGTGGCCTTGGAACTCAGCAAGAACAGCCCTGCCTCTGCCATGCCACCTTTTTCCCTCCAGACCTGGCTCTCTGCGCCTGTTTCTCCCCAGCGTACCCTCTTCCCTTGTCTTCCCTTGACACTGTATCCCTGCGCTGAGAACTCTAGGATCAACAGCCGTGTCCCCTGCTGTTTGTGTTGGGATGCCTTTGGCAAGGCTCTGCTGCTTTTCCAAAGAGCATTTTAAATATCTAATAAATGTAATATCTCATAGCTGCCTGTTTTGGGAGGGTTTTTTTCTTGTATTCTCAACGAACATCTGATGCTCTTGGAAGCTGTAAGTCTATCTGATGAGACATTTTACTCATACGGTAATGAAGATGAGGGATTCAATAGTGCATTGCTGTAGATGCAGCTCTAAAGCCACCCAGTTTATAGCCCAGAAGAGTTTGTACCTTCATTTTCCCCCTGGACTCAGTGATAGAGTAACAGCACAACCTAAAATATCAAGTAACCACAGCACCCAACATGCCTCCGGCTCCTAGGCATGCTGCAGCCACCCCAGCTCATGGCTCTAAGTCCTCTGAGCTACCAGCACCCAATGACCATGTCTGTAGAGCAATGAATTGCTGCTGGGAGACATGACCATCAGGCTCAGTCTTGATCAGCAGGGATCAGGGCCGAGCCTCAATAGCAGCTGTTGCTACCCAGGCTGGCCAAAAACACCATGCCAATGTCCACGTCCCTGCCATCCTCCCCCTTCCCTCCCAGCTTTGCAAACCTCAGAACATCTCCACCCAGAGGGTAAGCCTCACTCACTGAGTCAGCCAAATCAGCCCTGGGCCAGGCAGAAGGAAATAAAACCAGCAGCAAGTCCCTCCGGCAACGGAACACACTCCAAATCATGCCTCCAGACTTTAAATCTCTCCTTAGCCAAGCTTTTGCAATCTGCTTTGGAATGCCAAGGGCAGCACCACCTCCCCTGTGCACTGTTTTCTGCCCGCTAGACGTGGCCTTTTGCCAAAGCTGGCACTCACTGTCCACACGGCAAAATGTCTCAGAGCTGAACAGACCGAGTCCAGCCCAGGAGACATGTGCCATAGGGCCGAGCTGGAACGTCATGCCAGGCAACACCACCAGCATGGCCACAGCACATCTCCCCTGCAGTCCTCCACATCAGTCTCTCAAGTCCTTGGTGCTCTTTCCAGAAGGACACAGCATATGAAAATGCAGAAGGAAGGCACTTGGAGGCATAATCCTTCACTAGAGGAGTAATCGAGCCGCAGTGGGTTTAACTGTTAGGACATTCACACCTCTACAAGTCTCTCTAAGCTTTCTCAGAGCATCTCCAGCACCCTTGCAAAATACCTGAGCCAGGTGCTTCACTTTTGACAAGCTTCTGGTTTGGAGGCAAATGTCTTCCTCAGAAAATCTCCCACTGGAGCCACCAGTGAGATGCCAAAGGGATCAACACGCCGTGTGGCCACCAGATGCTTTCTGAGCATTTGCCTTCCCAGGTACTCTCCCAGGTACCCACTGATCACATCCACGCTTGCAGCAATGCCCCGAGCCACAAGCACTGCCACACTGCTGAACCACAGCCTCCTCGCACCTTCCCTGAGCAGGACTTGGTCACCACCACCCTCTGCCCCACACTTGCTAATCCTCTTGCTTAGCATTACCCTACACCCATGCTCCCACCCACCTTCTCCGGTCTCCCCCTGTGTCGCCACCTTGCTGGGGGCTGAAGCAGTCCTCGGTAGCTCAGGGTAGGAGCACAGGAATAGGATCATTAAACAGAAGTAGCAATTACTGCCACATGCAACTCAACAAGCAGCGTGAAGGAAAGATATCGATCAGATGTCATGAGTCAAAGCAAACACTGAAATCATGGCTTGGTAAATAAATCCTTGCCATTCCTTAGGGTGTCTCACTTCCCATATACGTTAAATGCCATATAAAAGTTCCTGTCTGTTAAAGCTCCTCGTTCAGTCGACTTTTATCTTCTAAATGTGTTTCCAATGGCTGAGGAGGGTAAGTCTGCTCTTTTCTGGGACTTTATTATTCTATTTGCATGGGAAATATCTTCATTTGAGATCTTGACATGTGCTTCCAGCAGTACCCATGCTGCCTGAGCATCCACAGCAAAGTTCTCAGGACCTGTAGGGTTTCTTGCTGTGGTGCAGATCAAATCACTAGGAAGCAAGGTGAAGTCAGGTCACTGGACTGGGAGCCATAGGGCTCAGCAGGCTGAAAACCCAGATGTGTCTCTAGTGAGACCAGCATGTGGTGACTGCACAGTCTTTACAGTTTTGAACGTGTTTGCAACATGCAGGACACATTTTTTATATTATTTAATCTCAAGCCTATGGTGTACTTCGTAATGGTTACATACCTCTATGGCTGTGCCAATTACTTTATGTAAAAGATCTTTGGGGGACACTATGCAATGACAGCAATAACAGATGGCAATGTCATCTTGCATGGAAATTTTGATCTGTCACTCTTGCAACAGTTTGAAAACAGAAACAAGGATAATCCTTTCTATTTTTACAGCTCTGTGATTACAGTCATGAAGATGAGTGGGGAAAACCATGGCAGTTACTAGATGCTAAAAGATTGTATTTCCGATTTTAATTCTCTAGAAATACACCTTGGAGATAAGAAAGAGAAAAGCTCTCCCAGTAAGAGTCAAAATACTCTTGCATTTGAAGACCAGCTAGGCAGTACCTGGTTTTGAAACCTGCCATTGCCCCGGGCCCTGGCAAAGCTTTTCTGACCACCCCACCTGAAACCTGCCCACCTGCCATGGTGCCAAAAGTAAGCAAGACAGTGCAGGTTTGGTTGTTGAGGTTTTTTTTCCTCTTTCAGATTTATCACTATCTCCGAGGGAGATGTGCCCGGCGGAACAGGGGCTACAGCAACGAGATCTCCTTGCACAACAGAGGACACTGCATGGGCAGTGGGAGGATTTCAGGCATCCAGGGACATGGATCCTTCTCCTGGGATGGGGAAGGTTCGGTTATCTACAGCCGGAGACCTTCATCTTGCCGGCCCATGCCAACATCATCCACCTACAGTGCTGAAGGGGGGTACAGATGTGACGGTGGTGGATCTGTTGTAATAGCTGGTGATGACAGCTGGGGGACATCTAGCTGGGGTGTTGCAGGGGGGACAGTCCCAGTCTATGGCACCAGTGGGGGAACAGGGTGCAGCAGCGAGGACTTGGGCCATAACATCGTTGGCAGCTCAGGGAATGGCGGAGGATCCAGCTGCCACAGTGGGCACTTGGGCATCACTGCAGGAGGAGACCCTGGATATGGATATAACGCATCACCAAGAGAAAAGGTCTTAACAACAGGGGGAGGCAGTGGTGGGTCCGGGTACTATAGTGGAGGATTGGGCTATGGCATCAGGGGATGCTCAGGCCCAGAGCTCAGCTCTGGAGGCGGTGCGTCCTCCCAGGCCATGCAGCAGAAGTGTCCCGTGGTGGTTCCTGACATCGAGGCCCACCAGAGCAAGAAGAGCAGTCACTGGCCCCCCAGCCAGAAGAAGTGACTGACACAGTAGCCGCCCCTGCTCAGGCAAAAGTGCCCTGGATGTGCCCCAATGTGGCTTTTCCCCATCCATGTCATTCTGGTCAGGGAGCTTTGCATTCCTCACATGGGGCTGTGCTAGCAACGTTGATGCAAGCACTGCTGGGAAAAGTGGTTTGTGCTTTGGTGACAGGAAAAGATTCTTCTCTCCATCTCCTTTTGCTCATGGGTTGGAAAATAAAACTTCATAGTCTGTGGGAAATTCCAGTATTGGAATGATTTCTTTAACTTCTGGCTCCTTCACTCAAAATACAGCCAGACGCTCAAGGAGCCTCCTTCACAACACAAGATTAACCTTCCAACTTTTTGGACATATATATTTTACAACCATCCTCAAATGTAATATTAATTTTAATAGAATTAAAATACATCCTTTTCAACAGCAGGAGAAGGTTCTTGATTTTGCTCTTGCTGAGGCCAGAGCTTCCCCCGTGCTGTCCCCATCAAACGGAAACACTGTGCCCTGCCAAGAGCCTCTGCTTGGGTACGCGAGCCGGGCTCTGAGCTACGTTAAGGAGATATGCAAAGCTCCCAGGTGATTTCCAACTGATTATTATTTACAGCGTGACTTTGGGAGTGCAAAGTTGTTTACTTGGAAACAATTACACGCCAGGCTCCTGACCCAGAGAGATTGCAGGTGATGTTGTAAGCCGGAGCACGTAAACCTTATGCTTGCACCAGTTGCATGAGGCAACTCGACTAAGCTCGTTTGCTTCTTGGCAGTAACTGGCTTCATGGCATTTTTTTATAGGATCAAGCCCTAAATTAGGCACAGGAAGAAGATGGCTCCTCTGTGCTGGTGGGATAGCGCGGGGGAGGCTTGAACATCCAGTGCTGGTTTTTAACGCGGTATTTGCCAAACATTCAGTGTTTTGGGACTGTTCCCTGGGGTTTTTTGACTCCTCCATATATTGGTAATGAAGGAAAACAACACCCACAGATCTGTGCCCATTTAAAAGGGAGACAAAAAAGCATAAAATTACATTGTAAAGTATTTTTTACCATTGCTGCTTTCACCGACCTGCAGGGATTTTGAAACTTGCAGCTCAACAAAAATCCAGAAAACTTTGCCCTGACGATGGTAAAACACCACAGCTTATAAAAAACAAAATTCTCTGAGATCTAGCCCCGTGTTTGGTGCCACAACAGTTACCTTTCACACTGTGAAATGTTGTAAGACTGTGGTGCAGGGAACATTACACAAGGTTTTGTCATCAGCCATATTAAATTCCATTCTAAAATTAGACAGTGTTACCATTAATTTGCATCTACTTACATTTTTTAAATCTATCACTTCATTATTGATTTCTGTTATTTTCCATGATTTTCAGGGAAAATATATCAGATGATATTTTCATCTGATATAGCATCAGAGGTAGCAAAAGAATTCAGAAACCTCAAACAACTTCCAAGAGACTTCCAGAAAACCGATTAGAGTCTGGAGTATTCAAAAACTTCTTGTCTATTCAACTCACTGACCAAAAAACATCCCAAAATTTCAGTGCCGAAAAAACTCAGAAAATCCAAGACACTTTAAAAGTACATTTCTTATTCACTGTCCCACCTGGCCAATTCTTTGAGGCTTGTATCAAAAAGCACTCCACAAGCTTAGGTGTTAACTGATGATGGAAGAGTGTAATAGAGCCAGGAGAGCAGGAGGATGCTCTTGCATCCAGAACTTGAACACGAGGAGCTGGGGCTGCATCCCACTGCCTTTCTCTGCAGGCTGGAGCGGCTGCAGCTCACCTCCAACATGAGGCTGGGAGCCGGCGGAGGCTGGATTTTACACACAGGCATACACACGAGCCCTTGGAGATGCAGATTTCTTCCCCGTTCATTGTGCAACAGGGGAGGAGCGAGTCATCCATCCTTCACGGCTGGCGAGCTGTGATACTGCAGGACTCTCATCCATGAGCATGTGGGTGCTTGCAAAAGCCGTGGCCCCTCTGTTTTGGCTGTTTGTAAACAGGCAGGCTGAATGGTAAACATGAATCTGGCTTCTTGATGAAAGTCGCTCACTGGCGCCTCTGGATAGAAGCTAAAGAAATTGTTTTAGAGATAGCAAGCGGGAGCCACCCCTCTGGTTCAGATGTTCGGTCGATCTCTGCCCCACAAAACCTTGCAGAGGGAGTTCAGATGCAAAATGAGTAAAAACACAGAGTGAGCCCTGCTGAAATTGCACAGTCAAGCTGCTAATGGGAGGGAAAAGGAGAAACCGGGGCTGTTGCAAAGCCGTGGTTGCACAGATGATTGCACCAGAGCCCGGCAAGCACCCCAGGCTTGCAGCAGTCTGCTGCTTTGCACCCAGGGTGCACCCATCCCGCCCCAGGGAAGAGCTGAGTGAGCTCAAGATGCGTGGTGAGCTTGGGTACCTGGTCTCTGAGCTAGCACTTTACTCACAGCTTACTCATGAATGCAACGTTTGCCCAAGCGGCTTCTGTAGGCACACATTTCCCATCACGAACACTGGCTGCTTCAGGGGCAGGCAAATTAAAAAAATGTAAAATATTAGAAAACCCAGAAATTTTAGAAGAGCGATTCTGTCTGGAGCCTTTTGGTATTGGCCGGGAAAAATGTCAGTGATGAAAATTAGTGATAACTACATCAGTATGGGTGAAATGGCTAAAAAATCAGGCATGAAGTAGATGGACACAGGTAAAGAAACCACCCTACATTTTTGGGGTATTCACAGGTATAAGCCAAGACTTCTAAAAGCGGGCTGACCCACTACCTGGCTTTGACAGGTCACTTTCCAGTCGTAGCTCTTGCAGCCTGCCACAGTGGCCACAGGCTTCATTATCCTGGTTTTATTGTTCTGGGAAATGATGCAGTCAGAGAGCGGAGATCACGAGGGGACCTTCAGCTGCTAAGCTTCTGGCACCTGCAGATGTCTTACAGGGTGAAGACAACTTTAAAGATGGTTTTGGAGTATACGTGATGATGACTTTCTAAAAACTCACCATTTTTTATGGCGAGAACCTGAAAGTGGTGGCTCTTGTCCACTGCACAAGACCCTGGTCCTGCCAAGAGCAGTTGGAGGTGACGGGGCATTGTGACCTCTCCTCCCTGCCAGACTTTGGGCAAGAGGTTTCAGGAGGACAGAAACCCAAAAAAAGCGCCACCTTTGCCATCCATTTTGCAATATAAAACTCATCCGGGCATGACGGTGAGACAGTCAAGCCACCCACACAGTTTTCACTCTTGGTGCATTACAACCTGTATGGGGCAGGGTGGCAATTAAAGCTGTGTAACACAAGGAAGACAATCTACTCTATGACAAGTCAATCAAAGAAACCGGGTTGAATAAGCTTTTGAAGGTGGTGGATAATTAGAGGTGTGGCTGTTTTGTAAATACATTGGTCATTTTTCCCCAGGGGTTTATTGCATTTTCAGGAAGAGAGTTAGGAACCGTATAAAAGTTCTCGGAAGGGAGAGCAGCTCATTCACTCAGCTCCTCTCCTTCTTCAGAGCCTTCACAGCCAAGGTAAGTTGCTGCTACATGGCTAACATTTCATCCCTATGAAAATTTGCTGAACTGAGCTGAGCTATGCTCTTACAAAGATGAGCCTCTGCAGCCGCTGGGATTATGGGGAGCCAAGTTCTTGCCTCGGTGGCTGGGACAATTTTGTGCTATCAAAATTGGTCTCAAGACTGCCTATGCTAAGAAGCAAAATTTATTATTCTTCTGTATATGGTCTGCTTCAGTGCTCAGGATTCCTAGTTTCCCAAGGACAAACTGGAAATAAAAAAGTAAAGAATGGGATTTGGGAACAAGTGGGAGCCAGCAGGCTGATCCTTTGTAAGAAACCTTGGGTTTAAGCTGGGAATTTTAATTGCACTTGGGAGCTGGACTCCTTTACTAAGCTCCTTTGGAAAATGCCAGTCTTCAGGAGATGAAAGTATTAAGCTATCCTTGAAGAAATTTAGGAAAGAACTGAGAAGGCAGATTTAAGCTATGAGAAGAAGGAGCAGCATGAACAGCCTTCGGCTCGTCTAGCTGCATACTGGGTGCCTTCTGCCTCCTGGAAATCTCAGCTCCCCTCAGAAGGGGATTTAGATGTGCACATACAATTTTACTCATGCCTCAGGGAATTGGGCACTGGCCAGCCAAGGGTCCACAGGGCATGGAGGGAGCAGAGGACACAAGGTAGAAGGAAAGCACAGGAGTCTCTTCATTCTGAGCACCTACCTTTGAAAGTGTGTTTTCCCAAGGCTCTAATACCACCAGTCCTGGTTGTAAATTCACCGGCTGTGAGTTTTTCAGACCCTTGCCAAGATGCCTTTCACTGGTGCAGCATAAACTGGCAGCCCACAGCGTGTCTGCTCCTCCGTTACACAGCCCTGAGGTAACCCCAGGGTGTCTTGCACGAGTGCTCATGTGATGCAGCGAGGGAGAGCAGAGAAACGGCTCCCGGAGCCCAGCAGAAATGGGGAGATCAGGGCTGCTGGGGGTCTCATGAGGGTGTTCAGATGGTGTAGGCTGAGCCGGCACTGCAGGAGCAAAGCCCCAAGCCAGGGAAAAGGGAAAGGCAGACAGGCAAATCCTGCCAAGCCCCAGCAGGCGCATAAACACATGAAGGAAATCTGAACCCAAAGTAGAGCAGGGGAAGCACTCTGCCCTTCAAGCATCTAACGACGAAGGTCTCTCCTTCCCAGGGTCTGCCACACCAACTGAAAAATGTGCTCCCGTGGAGACAGAGGCTGCCACAGCACCGAGAGCTCCTCCTGCCACAGCGGAGGCTCCTCCTGCCACGACAGCGAGAGGTCCTGCCACGGCTCTGAGGAGGTCATCTGCCACGAAGTGAACGCCGTGCAAGATGTGACGCCAGTGGTGGTCCTCTCTCCCCAGTGCCCTGTGGCCACCGTGCCCGGGCAGGTGCCAGTGGCCCCTGCTCCCTGCCAGCAGCAGCAGCAGATCAAGCAGCCAGTGCAGTGGCCCCCGCAGCAGCAGCAGAAGTGAAGGGGCGAGGATGAGCCAACGGTCAGCACATACCATGGGGCTGCGCGTCTCCCCTCTCCTCCGCCAGATGCAGCCCTGAAGCTTGGGCAGGTCCTGCCCCTTCCCTCCAGCACGTATTACCTCTCCCCGCTCCTGATTAACGCAAAGTGGCATTAGCACGGCAGAAATGTGATTTGCCTTCGCGCGCACGAGAATTTAAATCCATTAATTTCCTGCTTCTGTCTACAGTAGCAAAGACGTGATATTAAAACCTAAAGCTCACAAAACATGCTGGTGTCCTAGTGTTTTTCCACCATTACCCTTCCTCCTTATCTTTAGCGTCATCCCCAAGCCTGCCTCGATTAACGAGAGCTGCTTTTCACAACTTCCCCCACTTTCCATTGCAGTTCAACAGCAGCGACGTGTCAGAGCTCAGCTCCCCAGTCCCCACACCTTGCGCATCTGCCAGATAATTCCAGATGCTGGGTTTGGAAAAGCTGTCTGGGGTTGAAAGTGCAGATCAGCATCTCTCATTAATCCCAGCCCTTGGCTCTGCGACAACTGGCCCTGAGCCTTAGACCCTCACAGGCACATTTTGAAAGAGCTAAAGCTTTGGCTTCATGATGCGTAGACGGCTGGTGAGCACAAAGGCAGACTCCATCTAGGAAGTCTGAAAATCACTGATGGCCATAAACAAGAGGGTATAAGCAGAGGAAGGATTATGTCATACTTAATCTTCCTTCCGACCTGTTCTAAATAGAGAATATGGGGTTAGACAGATACTTTGTGCAATGTAACTCTACCTTCTTTGAAAATCCCAGCAAAGAGTCCATACTGCCTAGATGAAATACTGGCTGATGCAAAATAAAACAGGGTTTAAGTGTCCACGCATACCTGGAAATCAAGAGAAAGATTGTCAAAGTCAATATTCCCAGTTCCTACCAAGATTTAAGCTAACTTTTCTCAGCAGAAACCATAAAAGTTCTGAGCTTTCCTTGTAGATGTAGAAAAAAGGAATATAAAATGCACAGATGGCCAGAAAAATCAGCAGTTGTATTTCCCACTGCACTAGATTCAACCTCAGGGTCTCCTCCAGCACCCACCAGCACGGAGGCGGATAGCTGCAGGAATCCGTGCCTCTGTGGGATGAGAGCAGCGTTGTGTGTAATGTGCTAGATATTTAATTAGCAAAGAGTTTGCACCGAATCTTTGAAAGGAACAAGAAACTTATTATTAGCACTTGTTTTATTATTACTGTTAATTAAAGTAACGAGGAACATCATTCCCATGTGCAAGGTACAGGATTGCAGGTGCAAGGAAGGAACGTCAGGGTCAGAGACGTGCAGCTCTGATGGTGCACGGAGGCACTGTGTGGTGCCACCGACGATCCCTGTCCCCCCAGACCCCCAGGTACACCTCTGGCAGTGCCAAACCCATCCCGTGCCAAATGGGAGGTTGAAACCAAGCCAGACTGGAGGCTCCAGGCTGGGTTTGAGTCTGTCTGAAAGCATTTTGGGGGAAGGGGAGATAAAATCTCCTATCTTAATTCTTTCTAAGCAGTCCAAGTTTTCACCTACGCTCTCTGTTAAGCTGAAGCGCTGCATGTTGTGTCATTCCTTTAAGGAGACTTAGGAAGAGTCTGAGGAATAGAGACAGCAAATCTCTCCTGAGCTGGAGTTTTGTTATCTCAGCACACGCATCTGGAAAGTGAAGCAGGAAAGCGAATTGCACAAATTCAGCAGTAAATTGTCTCCACCTTCCCCCTGCCACAAAGGCCACAGCAGCAGCGATGCCTGGGCTGAGGGCAACCTCTGCAGAGGACACTTTCCATATGGTGCCTCCATCAAGTCAGCAGGAGAAGAGTGGGCAAGAAACAGACCGCAAAAAGCATGATAAACCCAAGGCAAATATTAGAAAAGCAAGATGTAAGGGGGGCCTGTAGGCAGAACATGTTTCTCAGTACTAAACAAGCGTTGGGCTCCTACACAGCCCTTCTGGCTGTGCCATTGTGGATGCATACAGTGATGCTGCGATGTGAGACTCCTGCAGCATGCCAAGGTGAGGGTCCTGCACACCCTGGTCTCCCATTAGTTGTAGCATCCCCCGTAGCACCTCTCAGAGCATACCTCACAGCTCTGGCATGCCCCACACGCCTCATAGCCGCTCACCAGCTCGCTGGCAGAGCAAGAAGACCTGCTTCCCTGGCACGGTGCCGGCTCGGAGCAGACTGAGCGGCGGTAGCCATAGTGCCGAAAGTTGTGGCCGCCCTGGCATGAGTCTCTGCCATGGGCGCAGCTGGGGCCATAGGCATAGCGGAGGGGGGTGCGCCGGGTGTCCAGCCAGGAGCCTGCCGGGTCATACCAGGTTGAGTTCAAGTTGAAGAAGGGTTCCCTCCCAGAAGAGCATGCCATTTTGGGTGGTGGAGTACACCTAAAGGAAAGGTAGCTCAGTGTTGGAAGCAAGACAATGTCTTCTTATGCAACTTTTTTATCTGCTGCATTCAAGACAATCAGGGCCAACCAGACAGAGGATTTATCTACAGCAAATTTGGACTTCTTTTTCCCACCTGTTTCATCATTGTCTATAAGGTATCTGCTGGATGATGTATTAGATACTGTAATATTTTTCCTGCAAGCGAGATATTTATTCCAAAAACCTAATTTTAATTGCTATTTTCAATAATTAGATATCATTTATCAATGAAAGAAAATAAATATTCCATAGAAAGTATCTCTCTCTTGCACTGTTTACAATAAACAAGCAGTTTGCTTTTAGGCAGAGCCAAGTCAAGTGGGCAAACAGAGAGCTACAGTCTACAAATAAGTTTCCATAAATGTTCCATATCATCAGTCAAATCACGTACCTCAGCCAACAACAGGAGAGCAATAGGAGAAATAAGTCAAACTGAAGGGAATGGCCTGAAACCAGGCAACTTTATAGAGCTGGAGGCTTCAGCAGTGAGGCACTCCTGGAGAATGGGGGCTTTGCCCTCCCCTGACCACAGCCACTTTTATTTGCTGGCCTTGATTCCTGATATTTACAGCCAACACATTTTTTTTATCATATTCTGTGTTTATAGGACAGCAGATTTACTCCTATACATGATCAAAGATTTCTAAAGGCACTGCCTAACTACAGCCTAAATAAAACTTTGCAGCAAAGTATTTATAGGCTTATCCTACACATTGTGATACTGAGGTACAGATGTGAATGGACCTGTTTGAGGGATCCCAGTGAGTCAGTAGAGCATCACTCAAAACTACTGGTGCGTGATGTCTAATCCACAATTCCATCACAGTGTTGACACATTCTTGCCTTTTATGGGACAAGAAAACGTAATTGATAGGTTAGATGGGCATGACCTGTACACAGACACGGAAAGGAAGACTGAAGTTCATCCGTGATTCACAGGAAAATCCAGGCTTAGAAGCATCCACCTCTACTGCATTACACTGGTTTATTTTTTCTTGAGCTACAGCCCTGGCTAGTGCATATTTCCATGAGAGCTGCAGCAATGCCATGGCTGAGTGCTGGAAGCAGGACAGCAGCAATATTAACACTCTCTCCCAGCTAATAGTCTAAATATCATCTTCAATGTTATTGTGAAATTAAAGATCTTAAACCTTGCTCTGGGGGCAGCACATGGCCCACCTCACAACCTCAACTACTAAAAATTTCCAGTAAGTAAACTAAAGACAGGTTTCATTTACAATGTTGGGAAAAAAATTAAAAGTACATTAAAGAAGAGAGAGGAAAATAGGAACAGAAGATTAAACCTCTAGGAGTGTGAGCAGGACTTAGGCTGGTGGGTTCACCTCAAAGCATTCTGCTCCAGAGTTTGATATCGCTGCCTTCGACACCATATTGCAGAATTAGAATAAAACAGCATCTATAGAAGATGTATTGGGTTTGCATGGCAAGGTTTTGGTAGCAGGGGGGCTACAGGGGTGGCTTCTGTGAGCCTCCATGTCCGACAGAGCTGATGCCAGCCAGCTACAAGATGGACCTGATGGCGGCCAAAGCTGAGTCCATCAGTGATGGTTCGTAACGCCTCTGGGATAGCATATTTAAGAAGGGGCTAAAAAAAAACAACTGTGCAACTGCAGTTGGAGAAAGGAGTGAGAGTGTGAGAGCAACAGCTTTTCAGACACCCAGGCCAGGGCAGGAGGAACCAGGAGGGGGTCCAGGCGCCGGAGCAGAGACTCCCCAGCAGCCTGTGGTGAAGACCATGGTGAGGCAGGCTGTCCCCCCCAGCCCATGGAGATCCACGGTGGAGCAGATGCCCACCTGCAGCCCAGGACACACCATGGAGACACCATGCAGACAGGTTGAAATTGTCAGTGAAGGACATCTTTAGGGTAATGCCAAATCTCTCATTAAACTATGCGGTACCATTGGGCAATTCAGCTGGAGTATTCCTGCCCTAAACATAATCTGCATGACTTAACATTAGTAATCATTTTTCTTTCACATGGAGGTGCGATCACGTTTAGCTCTTGGTCCATGTGACATCCCGGCACAACTTGAGGACTTGGTACTTCTGAATGACAAACATCTCTTCCGCTTGATACTTGTTGTCCATGACCAAATCCATTAGTTTCTTCAGTATTGGCGTCACCTTGCGTGAAATACCTTCCAATCTCTTTCATAGGGAGGTGAAGGAATTAGAGTGCTATTAATAACCTATGGGACAATTACACTGCTAAAAGCACAGTGCATCAAAGGGAAAATGCGGGAAGCTGAATACAGCGGATAGAAATGGGCTGGGATATGTAATTAGGTTACACTTGCCAAGAGATGTCTCATGTCCCAGATAACCCTTTGGAAGAGTATAAAAGGTCTCTCACCCCAATTTCCTTCATTCGCTTCTCTGCTCCTATACACCTACATTCCTGTTGCTGAAGGGGTAAGTCAAATTTTTCTATTTCTCTTGAATTTCTTCAGCTCATACAAGCTTTGGTAGAGTTGGAGTATAATACTCACTCCTCACCTCTGGTCCTCGGTCGTGCCAGAGATCAAGTTCTTGTTACCCACAAGAGCTGTTCTATGAACACAAATGACAAGTGGGATATAGGCTTAGCAGGCAAAGGCTCAAGCCGAATCAAAACAACAGAAAGACTGGAAAATACAGAGGGAGGACAGTCAGAGGACTTTATGGAAAAGAGGCTTTGAAGCTTTTGAGTAGAAGGCACTGGAGGGTCCAGGGCTGCATATGAGCAACAGATGTTTCAAGTAATTTCTCTCTGAAAAGCGACTTGCATCTCTAAAAGGTCATGATTTTAGCGGGGGATATAAATCATCTCCCAATACCTAATCAGCACTGAAATCACTTTCTTATCCCTGAAGAACTAGAAATTAGGAAGAAAATGGGGAGTTTCAGAGCAAATTAGAGAATGGAAGTATGCTCACACACATCAGGGCTGCTGTACCAGCGTGACCATTTCTCTCTTCCCTACAGCTTTGCCGATACTCCAGAAAGATGTGCTCCCGCAGGCCCTGCCACAGCCACGAAACCTCCTGCCATGAATCCCACTCCCCCTGCCACGACTCGGGGCCCTCCTGCCACGACTCCCGGCCCTCCTGCCATTACACCATCCAGAGGCAACCTGTGGAGAAGTACACCTACGTGACGCCCTACTGCCCCCCTGTGCAGACCTATTGCCCCCCTGTGCAGCGCTATTGCCCCCCTGTGCAGCGCTATTGCCCCCCAGCCCCCTACTGCCCCCAGTACACCAAGAACATCTGCAAGCTGCCGCCGACATGCCCCAAGTACTAGCAGCAGGATCTGGCTGCGGCACTTGGACCCACCGGCTCGCTCCTCCCTTGGATGCTCTCGATGCCTGAAGCTTGAATCACGGGTTCTCATTTCCCATTTTAGGCTTGTGTGAATCCTTGAATACTTCATCTTTTCTTCAAAATATAAATCATATCTGTTTTAATTTATTTAGCATGCAAGACCCGGCTTAAGTTCTTTTCCAAAAGACTGGGAATTATTTCTCTTGGCAATGACTTGCACATGATGTGTCAACCTCCAAAACATGCAGATGAGACAATAAAATTTCATTTCCAGAAACAGAAAAAGTTTATGATTTTTTTATTCTTTGACCTCTTTACTTGAGAATTATCTTTACCTCTGACTTCTTAGACATCGCTTCTCATTCTTTCCTTCCCAAACTTATCACAAAATGCCCACATCCTAAATTTTCAAAGTGAACGAAAGCCAGTCATTCCATGGGCAACATCCAGAGAGCTCAGCTGTACCCTGTTTAGCCTAGGACTGTCCTCCTCAGTCCCCCTACTTCAGCAGCACCTCATACTTCATGTGTCACTCTGACTCAGAATTACAAACATTTTGAGGTGTCTCATAAATGCAAATAGGTGCCCAGAGGTCTTCTCTAACCCGCCTTTTTTAACTGAACTTCAAATTACTGCTCTCAATGAAAACTGCACACACTTAAAAATAAATGCTAAACCTCTCTCTACTTTTTACAACCTAAGATTATCCTTATCTTCCCAGTCGCCAGCCCATGTAGCTGAGACATCTGTTCTAGAACAGGATCGCTCACTTCCTTCTGCCAGTGCCTGTTTCCCCGCATCACAAAGAGCTTGACAACTTAAACCTTCACCTTAAGTTACTAACTTCGAGTATCTAAAAAAGGGTGAGGTGAATGCACCCTGCACGACGGAGAACTGACACAAGGGCCTTCCCCAAAAGTACCATTTTAAAAACCTAGATGAACCATTTCTACATTATTTATAACTCTCAGCACTTTTCAGAAGACTGCAGGTGAGATTTTCCTCAACAAGGGCTAGCTCTGAAAGACTTTTAAAAATTTCTTTTTCTTGCTGAATCACGGCCTTGAAAAATAAATAAAAAGAACGTCAACCAGAACACGAAACCATGCTTTCTCGGGACGTATTTTCAAATTCAGAATGAATTAGCGTCTCACAAAACTGTTGGCAGAGTAGCAATGTAGCAATAGTTTTTTCCCAAAAAATTTGACATGAAAATAAACCCTGAAAGATATGAAAACCATCCCAATAGGGATAGCTGCTCCCTTCTGAACTCAGTGAGCAACTTTTAGGACCCGCTTGTTCTAGTTGCATGAGGACAGACCCATGGGATGCTCCTGAGGAGTTCCTGCAGCACCCACTGGGATGAAAGTCACAGTAAAGGAACAATTACCCATTTCATTGTCCTAAAGTAAAGCCTTGGGCCACTGTGAGAGAAACTTGGTAGTAAATAGTAGAACACGGCAATGCCTAAAAACTACAAAACTGCTTAAGTAAGATGGGAGCCTGAAGCAATTTGGGATCTGAAAACAGGATGCCAATAGTTGATAGCTTCCCAGCACAAATCCTTCCTGCTTACGAGCTGAAATCCCCTTTTTCTAGGAAGAATGTAAACAGGATAATATCGTGGCGCAATGGAATAATAGCTGATGGGTGATGGACTCACAAACAGAATGAAAAAAACTGGAACTGGGGACATTCTTCTGGTGTCATCTCCAGTGTTGAGGCATTAGGTGCATTTGAGCTAGGCAACAGGACTTCCTTCTAAGTGGAGTACATGTGAGTTGTGGCTGTTAATTACAGTCCCCTGTGTCACAAAAAAACATATCAATCAAAACGTGAGTCTGCCATGCAGACCAAGGGGCAGCATGCGGGATAGGAGTCAACGCTTTTGAATTGTACGTTGATGCAACACTTGTTGCCCAACAACAAATCACTTAATAACTCTGGGGTTAGGCTCATTTTTAATATGTAAATATGCAACTGCCTTCAAAATTCCCTTATAAAGCAGATTGGGAAATTCGTTGCCTATTAACAAGTTAAGGAAAAAGTCATAATTGTTCTTCCTGACTGTGTCAAATCGGAAATGCTAAAAACTAGACACAGAAGATAAATATGAATGTGACTACTTAATTGTCAGCATTGCCAAGAGGTGCATAATTTCTCGGACAACCCTTTGGACGATATAAAAGTCCGCCATCCCCTGTTCCTCCTTCATTCAGCGTCAGCTCTCAGTGCTCTTCCTTTTGCCTTCTCCAAAAAAAGGTAAGTTGGATTGTATTGATATATCTACTATTGAGCAGCAGGAGCTCACACAGGAATTCTAGCTGACTAGTTCTGCATTTAGACCTTGCCTTTGTCTTAGAAATTTCTTAATTTCAGTGACTGAGTGCCTGAGTGCCTGAACCTGTAAGCTACACAAAGGGTGCTCATGGTCTGCTCACAGCAGATGGGATGACTGAAAAATAGGAGTAATTGAAGGACCACATCTGCAAAGACACAGAGTCTTTGGGATCCAGCAAGGAATGAATTCCCAAACTAGCTGGTGATGGAGGGAAAGACACCTCGGACAAGTCAGTGCAGTTTTAGAAGTAAATTTTACCTTAAAAAGCCAACAGTAGCATCTTGGTAGGGAAATTCCCATCAGAGCTGGGCCATCGTAGAGTATCCCCCAAAAGACAAGGCAATATCACTTTCAGGGTCGAGATACCCCATATATTACAAAACAAAGGAAAACAAAACTTCCCATACCACTACAGAAAAAGAGCTAAGGAAAAGGCAGAAGGTTACAGTGGGGCAGCCATGACAGCTTGATGGTCTCTCTCTTCCCTACAGCTTTGCCAGTACTCCAGAAAGATGTGCTCCCGTGGGTCTTGCCACAGCCATGAAACCTCCTGCCACGGATCCCGGTCTTCCTGCCATAGATCCCACTCCTCCTGCCACGACTCGGGGCTCTCCTGCCATTACACCATCCAGAGGCAGCCTGTGGAGAAGTACACCTATGTGACACCCTACTGCCCCCCTGTGCAGACCTATTGCCCCCCCGTGCAGACCTATTGCCCCCCTGTGCAGCGCTATTGCCCCCCTGTGCA
>JAVJGI010000042.1:1146936-1171839 GCA_035590275.1 Ibycter americanus
ACCCGTGCCAGCAGTCGTGCTGTGACCCATGCCAGAAGCCCTGCTGTGACCCGTGCCAGCAGTCTGTCTGCTGTGACCCATGCCAGAAGCCGTGCTGTGACCCATGCCAGACAACTGTCTGCTGTGACCCGTGCCAGAAGCCGTGCTGTGACCCATGCCAGCAGTCCTGCTGTGACCCATGCCAGAAGCCGTGCTGTGACCCATGCCAGCAGTCCTGCTGTGACCCATGCCAGAAGCCCTGCTGTGACCCGTGCCAGCAGTCCTGCTGTGACCCATGCCAGAAGCCCTGCTGTGACCCATGCCAGCAGTCCTGCTGTGACCCATGCCAGAAGCCCTGCTGCGACCCGTGCCAGCAGTCTTGCTGCGACCCATGCCAGAAGCCCTGCTGTGACCCGTGCCAGCAGTCTGTTTGCTGTGACCCATGCCAGCAGCCCGTCTGCTGTACCAAGGTGTGCCAGAAGCCCGTGTGCTGCTGTGGCCAGCAATCCTGCTGCTGCTGTGGCTGCCGTCCCTGCTGCTGCTCCGGATGCCTGTCTTGCTGCTCCTACGTGGTGAAGAAGAAGCCCGTCATGGTGTGCTGCAGCCCCGTGCAGTGCTGCTCTCCCATGAGGAAGTATTGCATCCCCATCCAGCAGTGCTGCGCTGCAATCAAGAAGCGTTGCTGAGCCAACTCTGGGTAACAAAAGCGGCTCTGCCAGCTCCCATCACTGGTTTGCGACAAAAACAGGCACAAGGAGATGAAAACCTGCTCATTTGCTTCCAGTTCACATGATGATGGAGTAAATACCTAGCGATTTTCTTCTTGTTTTCAAATTTAAGCTGTCATCTTCTTTCTGTCCTTTGATTATTGAACATCTACATGAATGTATCACCCACAGTACAAGGCGAAGAGCTGTTAGGTATTAGTAGCACTGTTAATTCTCTTCTTGGTGTATGGGACTTGGGATACCTTTGCTGTCAATGTGATCGTTCTTCATTTTCTGTCTTGACTTGTAGGCAATAAAACTTAGCATTAAGCAAAACGCAAAATCTTGTCTTTTGATTGTTCTTACATTGCTTTTCATGGAATGTGTCTTCATTCTGGTGCCGTTTCCTATGCCTTCAGCCTTCCTGATGGCTACAGATGTGCCTCCATGGCACAGCAGAACATTTGGGAAACAAAGAGCCGCCCAGCCACGATTCCCATTGGCATAAAGTAGGTCACGGCTAAAGACAGCAAGCAAAGTAGTATGATCCCTTCTTGCACCTCCTAATCATCTGCCTCAGTTAGCTCGATTTTTTACTGTAAAACTAAAGGGTTAAAGTAAATTAAACTCAAAGGACACAGGCTGAAGGAAACATGTATAACGCCACCATCTGAAAACAGACCACCCTATAAGACATATAGGAACTCATCCTTGATACTGGAATAGGTACTTCAACAGGTACTAAGAGGAATTCACTACTCACTGAATAGCAGGCATCATCTTCTCCTACTACCATCTTCAAAAATAAAATTTCAGAAAACACCTTAAATCAGTGAATTATTTTTCTGTGAGCAGAGATTTTCATATGCGGCATTCCTGGATTACAGGCAGTGGAATGAAACTCATGTGTTAGCATACAACTTAAAAGCTTCATTCCTAAAATAGCACACACATGAGTCAACAATACCTTTTCTACCTGGCTGGGACTTCCTTTACTATTAAAATTCAGGACTCAGCTCTGAATTGCATGTCTCAGGAAAATGCCTTGAGCACTGTCTTGATTGCTTCCCTCAACAAAATCTCCAGAGCATATACAAAGTCTGCATTAGAATAATCTTCTCTATCACGTTAGACTCTTCTGAAAACATTACTCAGGTCTTTAGGAATTTTTTATTAATAGGTAAATTGGGTACAATACACTGGCAGAAGGATATCCTATACCATACCATAACATACTGTATCAGAAGTGCATTCTGTTAAAGGAAATCTTGTGAACATTAATTTCATCATGTGTTGGAAAAGCTGCCATGGCAGATTCCTCCCCACTCACAAAGGTACTGCAGCGCTCAAATTCACATAACCACCATGGAAGTTTACAAAGACATCATGGCATGGCATACCATGGCATGGCATGTAAAAGGGATTTAGTGTAGATGATGTTATTTCTGACCCAACTATGCGTTTAAATGTCAGCATCTCTCCAGTATCTGTGATCTGTATAAGACCCTGATTAGCAACAGCCTCGCAGGGTTCACATCCATTTCTAAGAAAGACACGGACCTGTTGGAGCAAGTCCAGAAAAGGCCACAAAAATGATCCAAGGGCTGGAGCCCCTCTCCTGTGAGGAAGGGCTGGGAGAGTTGGGGTTGCTCAGCCTGGAGAAGAGAAGGCTCCGGGGAGACCTTATTGCAGCCTTGCAATATTTAAAGGAGGCTTGTAAGAAAGATGGAGACAGATTTTTTTGCAGGGCCTGTAGCAATAGGGCAAGGGGGTATGGTTTTAAACTAAAGGAAGGGAGATTCAGACTAGATAGAAGGAAGAAATTTGTTATGCTGAGGGTGGTGAGACACCAGCACAGGTTGCCCAGAGAAGCTATGGATGCCCCATCCCTGGAGGCATTCAAGTCCAGGTTGGACAGGGCTCTGAGCAGCCTGGTCTAGTGGAAGGTGTCCCTGCCCATGGCAGGGAGTTGGACTAGATGGCCTTTAAAGGTCCATTCCCACCCAAACTACTCTATGATTCTAACACAGGGATCATCTTGGCCAATATGGCAACAATAAAACCTGATAAAAAGGCGATGAATGACTTATTTGGTGGACAACATGTTTGAGGGTTTACACAGAGAGGACATTACTTCCTTCAGGCAGGTGTCTGGCTATTATCGTGTGACCAGAACAATGCTCCCCTAGGGACAATTCCAGGTGAGACATCCAATGTCATAGGAGGTCACGTTCCCATCTTGGGAAGATACTACGTGTCCCAGCCACCAGGGATCACCTGCCACCATTCCAGCCTCACATTCTGAGTCTGCTGAACATGATAGCAGCCTTTATTTGCCATTAATAGATGTTGCCTCAGCATCTTGGAACTCTCATCTTACATTGGTGTCACGTCTCATCAGATGAAAACTCCATCAACACCTTCTTCTTTTCACATGGCGCTGTGCTGGCTCTGGACATGGCCACAATTCCTTCCCATATTCCCAAGCCTGTTTCATAATATCTGCCTTAATTCCAGCTATCTTATCCATTCCCTCCTGGCTGTTCCGTCAAGCTTTGCATGTACAACAGCCTTGGCCTTAGCATACCGCAGCCAAAACAACTATAAGCAATTGCTGGAAAAGTCCTGTTGGGTGCCTGACCTCAGAGCATCTAGGAGGTACTAGCTGGGCTCCCAAGGTACAGGGGAAAGGCATGGAGAAATGCACTCGGGATTGGATTGCCAGCCTTGAGCCTCGTGCTTGAGTACAGTGGCAAAGAATCAAGTTGTTAGTGTGGAACACTCCAATGTGATCATCACAAATACTGTTAAATACAAGCTGTCTCGGTCTCGCAGACATTAGGAATAATCTCAGGAAATGGAGTGTACAGAAACAACACAGAAAAAAGCTAACGTGTGTGAAGTACTGTTTTGAAAGCTGTTTAATGTAAACTTAACCCATCCCTTCCATGGATGAAAATGAAAAAAAAAAAAAAATTAAGTTTGGCAGAAATAAAAAGCAAGGGGGGGGTGAGGACCAAGCACCACAGAGGGAGACCTAAGAACAAAACTGAGAAAGGAGAAACTCTTCAGTCTTAACTTTGACCACATAGCCACCCCTCAGAGGCAGGAAAAAAGGATTCACATTGACCAATAGTTTCCACTGGTCCCCCAAAATCCCAGCCAAACGCAGAAGGGACACGAGCGGTGACATTTCCAAGTTCCAGGCATGGTTCTCCCACTGCTTCAGCACCCGCTTCCCCCAGGCACATTGTAAATGCCTCTGTGTCTCAAGGTCATTCCTTGGGAAGCGGATAGGAATGCCTTCTAGCTACCTCTGGCTCCCATTAATGCAAATTCATTAGAAAATTTGTGCCTGTTGTTTATATGTAACAACTAATTCCAATGCAGAATTGAGGTGGTGAGCAAACAGAAAGACGTTAAGGTTAAATATCAGAAGACACGTGAGAGGCATATACTGGGTGATACACAGCAAAGTCCGAATTGCTGAAGAATGCTTCATTTCCAGGGGGATGTCTTTGAAGCATATAAAAGGCTTCCCATCCCAGTGGTCTTCATTCGCTCACCTTGACTTCTCCTCTCTTGTCCTCACTGGTCAACAGGGTAAGTCAGAGCTTATTAGTTGCCTTTTCTTCTGCCCTCTACTGTACTTCTGTGTGCTTTTGCAGGAAGCCATCCAGGATTTCTTGTACTGTCTGGTTTGGGAACAATTCTGAGGTTGGTTTTGGGATCCACCTGGGTGGCTTCTTTCTGATGGAACCAGTGCTGGACAATATGCCAAATGCACAGGTGTCCAATGCAAAAACCTGGAGATCTCTTGAACAGGCTGTTATGAGATTCTGGACAGTTGGGAATTCCCCAGTCAGTTTGGGATGGACTTTGGGATAAGCATGTTGTAAGCTGCCTAAACAGCTGCGACATTCAGGCAGAGAAAAAGAGAGTCTCTCTGTTCCTTCCAGCTTTGCCTACACTACTACCAACAACATGCCCAACGGAGGTTGTGGATGCTGCGGTGGAAATAACTACTCCGTGTGCTGCTACAGCAGCCCCAAGTGCTGCAAGACGCCAATGTGCTGCTCATCCATGCAGTGCTGCTGCCCCACCACCTGCTGCATGCCCATGCAGGCCTGCTGCTACATGATGGGAAATAACGGAGGCTGCTGCGGCGGTGGCAACGGCAGCGGCTGCTGCGGCAACTAAACCCACTCGGCGAAGGGCAGGCAGGGCTGCACTGCCCGCTGCTTCCCTCCTGGCTCATTCGGTGTTGGACATGGATATGCACATGGATACGGATACTGCCCTGAGCACTCTTCGTTCTTCGCTTAGAGACTGTAGATCTTCTCTCCTCTTCTTTATCTGCCTTTAATCACCAAATGTTTGTAACATGCTTTGAAATTGCTACCCACTGATCAGCATGACTTTCCTTTGTAAGCACTAGTCCTGCTGTTAATTTTCTTCTTGGTGTGTGGGATGTTTAATGCTGTTGATGTATCATACTCCCTTTTCTTGCTTTAATCTCCAATTAGTCACGAAAGACAATAAAATGTATAAGTTATGACACTGCAAACTTCTGGTACGTTTATTCATTTATCTTTTAAGCTATAGCTCTGGTCTGGGACTTTTTGAGTATTTGCTTAGTTTCTGAATATAATTAGTTTTTTCAACTGTTTGTCATGCTCCTGATGACAGCAGCCCAGCATACGCAGTAAACTTCTTGGGTTAGTCTCTCATCTGGGGAAAAATAGTGCTTGCTAGTGTCAGTACGTTATCTAAGCTACACGAGTATCCTCCTGGCCATGCAGTTTCATGCTGTCTTTCCCCTGGTTTATGACTATGAAGATACACAGTCCGCAATCGAAACATCTGTATGGTCCTAAAGCCAGAGCTACAGGTCTTTTTTGTTAATGGAAAACTTTCCAGCAACTTTGCTGAGCTTTAGAGCAGGCTTCTTAAAAGCTGGGTATCTTGTCTATAAGGTTAAATAGACCAGCAAGGATGGTCTGCATGGTGCAGGGAGGGAGGGAGTCATTGAAAGATGTGGAGATGTAAGTCTAGCCTGAAGGATTCAGAAATACTATCTAATTTCACCTGGAATTCTAGTAAAATGTGGCAAATTTTAAGAGATGAGATTCAGAAATTAAATATTTGCACTTCATGATTGGTAATATCCTGGGGAAGGGAAGTGACTCCAAAACATCTCTTCTAACATGAAAAAAATCCAAAAACAGCATAATCCTGAGACTGGGGTAAAGAGCTATAAATCTAAAATCCCTGTTGGCCCTTAGCAGTTACCAAGGGTTTTTCCCATCCTTACGTGCAAGTCCTGTAGCTTCCTGCAAGGCAATTTACATTTTTCCTGTAGCTGAAGAACAAATTATCTCAGCGGCAGCAAAGCTGTCAGGTCCAAGCACGCGCCCTGGAGTCACACCCCTGAATTCTGCACATGCTTTTCCTGGTGATTCAAACCCGAACGCCACTGGACAAACCTCTGAGCATCTCTTAGAGACGATCTACCGTGGAGCGAGTGCATGGAAATACCTTTTGCACTGACAGCCCTGGGGCTGCTGGGAGAGATACTTTGCTGGTACTTAAAAAAATGCCTTGACCATCCACAGAAATGCAAAGTGGAGCAGCTGCACGGAAAATGAGTCAAAGCAGAGATGTCAGAAAGGTGGATATGGTGCTCGACAGAGCCTGACATTGTTGGATTTTGAGGTCAGCACCCCTCTGTAGTGTCCTTGTTCCAGATCTGCAGTGCATAAAAGGGCTTTTGGTGTTGTAGCCACTCACTTGACCAAGATGCTCCTCACTTGGAAGGGTGTTAATTAATTTAAATAGGAGAATATACATCCCATCCACAGCCTGACATGGTCCACTCCAGCGTGCTGTGTCCATAGGGAGCTCATGCCTTCCAGCCATCCGTGCCACACACAGGGCAACAATATCTGCTGTTCATCATGGTCCTGATGTCACCCTTGCTTCCCTCACCATCTCTCCAGCTGGCAGGTTTCTCTGTGCTCTGGCAGGTGATGAGCATCACGTCCATGTATCACAGACCTTCTCTGACAAACAAGGTTCAACTTGCAGCCCCATCCGTAAAGGCAGCTGGAAAACTTCCCGTATTTGGCAGTAAAATCATCTCACGTTGGCTGAGCGTCAGGCTGGATTTCCAGCTGTGGGTAAAATGCCCAGAGAGCAGTTTGGGAAAAAACCCAGCTCCATGGAGCACACCACAAACACGACTCCTGGTTTAGGGTTGGTCAGGGTGGTATTAAGCTGAAAGAGAGTTGAAAAATAAATCACTTCTCATTGAAAATGGAATTTCACTGTTTTTCCAATTTTTTTCCGTTTTTGGTTTTTTTTAAAATTGCTCTTTATTCTGGCAGGAACTTTGCTTGTTTTCAGTGATAGATTTTTCTCTGTTTTCTTTCAGCCCCGTGAAAAACCATTGCCATTTGCGTACCTCTGCACCAACACCCTGTTTCAAGGCATGAGTCGTTGGGCACCTGGAGATAGGGACCGGACACCAGGACCTGATGGGATTTTTTTGTGGGTTTCCCACTACCACAAGAGACTCCTTTTGGGCACATCACTCAGCATCACGGTATTCCAGGTATCCTTATCCCAGGATCCCATCTGACTAACATTAGGTAACAGCGTATTTGAACACGACCGATGGGAGAACTAATTAGATAATGGCTACTGCATATGCAAAGAGCTAAGCCGACGTTACATCAAGGCAGATGCTAATTGCAGCTGATTAATCCAATAGCAAGTGCCAGAAAAAAATATACATACAGAAGTGGCACTCATGGCTCAGCTATTAATTCCCATGGCATGCCTCATTTCCAAGAGAGCTCGGCCATGTATAAAAGCTTTCTGCCCCAGCTGTGTCCTCAGGACTCAGGCTCCCTGCTCAGCCCGTCTGTCACCAATCACAGGGTGAGTTGGATTCTCTCAGCTGTCTTGGATTCCTCTTTTTTTTTCATAGAAAGAGCAAAAAAGAAAGAAGTCGGTGGGTTTTTTTCTTTTTCCCAGACTATTTATCCCCAAGGGCTTGGCCATCTCTGCCGCAGGATGCACTACCATAAAGGTGACAGCGATCAGGATTTGTGCCACGATGGCCCGGTCTGTGGCGAGAAGGGCTGGACGTGGCACGGTTCCACAGGGTGCTGCCACGAAAGCCCCGTGGGCACCACAGACCTGCCCCCATGCCATGACCCCGGCAGCCTCAGCCGCGACATCGAGGGGTCCTGCCAGAGCCAGCCGCAAGGCTGCCAGCCCATGGAGCCGTGCCCACCCCGGAGCTGCTGCCCACCACAGCAAAGCTGTAATTTCGGCAAGCCCCGGCGGCGGGTGGAGGTGAGCCACACGCAGCCCATCTGCCCCCCACCCGTGAAAATCCATCGCCGGCCGCTGCAGCAATACCGCCCACCGCTGCACTGCGAGGAGCCGGAGTGCTGTGGCAAACCACGGAGGCGAGTGGAGCAGTGTCCTGTGGAGGATGCTTGTCCCCCCATAATAGTGCATCCCCGGCCGCTGCAGCATCGCTGCCCCTGCATCCCGTGCTGCCGCCCACCCATCCAGCACTGCCGCCCGCCCGTCCAGCACTGCCGCCCAGCCGCCATGCCCCTGCATCCCAGCCAGCACCAGCAAAAACAGGTCCCTCTCTTGCCCCCCTATCTGCAGAAGAAATGAGCAGGGGGCCCAGCGAGGCTCGGGGACCCCTCCCCAGCACAGGCCCACATGCCGCCTGAGGGGTGCTTCGCTCCTCGCCGAAACCGCCGATGCTCTCACCTCCACTTTCAGCACGATGCAATGCCACCACGGCTGATGGCTCGTTGCTGCTCTTTGCACACTGGATTCAGGGTCCTCAGTCCCCTGCTCCACCCCAGCACTGACACTTTAACTTCCCAGGGTCCTCTCCCATCAGGGAATAAGCTTTAATCATCCAGACCCCACTTCGCTCTTCCTCAGAGTAGAGCAGATGTTTCTTCCCTCTTCTGAGAAGGTCAGCAGCCTGGGGACGGAGAAATCAAACGGAAGGAGCCTGAGTGAGGACGGGGAAGCAGCCTGGCACAGAATCACCTTCTCCAATGGGTTTAGCAGACTGTGCTTTGAAGGTCGTTTGAAAACAGAGACAGGACTGTACTGGGTAAAAAAGTACACACTGTGACTGCAGGAGCAACAAGGACTCCGGCAATTTTATTTTCTCCCTGTGTATTCAAGAATAAAGTTGAAAAAATTTAGTTGACACTCGCTTCTCTTTTTTTACCCCCCAAAATAATACCAGCATTACAATGAGAGGCTGTTAAAAGTCATCAAAATTCTCACAAGGAAACTTGTAAATCTAAAATCGAAATTCAAGTTCAGACATGAAGCTTTCATCTCCGGCTGTAGCAGTTCCACCTGGCTGAACTCCATCTGCACGCCGTAAAATCCTCCCCACTGTGGTTACCTTCCGCAGGACCGATGGATGAACTTCACTATGGTCCAGATCTAGGTACAAACAGTTTGCTCTATAATGTGTGCCATCACCTTTATTAGCTAGATCGTAACACTGCACCGGGAGGCCATCCATCATATAAACGTTAATCATGATAATAAACATGTGCCCCAGCACGTGAGCTGTGTCTGTGCATGCCAGGAATGCCTTTTCACTTGATGCAGGAGGATGCAATCCAAGCTCTACCCCCGCATCTCCCTGCTGCCTGGCTCTTGCAGGCAGGCTGGTAACGTCACTTTGCCAGAAAAGCCTTCCACTAGGTGCATTAAAATATATATTGTTTCTTTGTGTTGCCGAAGCACAGCCCCAGTGTGTCCGCACAGCCGCTAGCAACCACCAGAGAAAACAAGAAAGGAAAAAAGAAATTCATTCTTGTTTTCTTAACGCAGAAAACCACAATTCATTTTTCTCACCTCTAATTTTGACCAAATTAAAAACCACTTACATAGGAACTTTAACTTCAGCAATCCCTTATTCTGTTAGCTGTTTTCTTCCCAGCCTCTTCTCACTGAAGCCAGTTCCCAGGCACCATCCCAGTGTGGTGCCCAAAAAGCTGACTCAGAGCCCACAGACCAAGGGCCAGCTTAGCCCTCGTGCCAGCACTTCCTGACCAGCTTTGGTCCATCTTTCCTGCCGAGCTGCTTTTCACCAGCCGTCCCAGCCCTGCCATACCAGTTAGTCTATTCCAGCTGCAGGACCATTTTCCAGCCTGCCCGCATCCCATCCTACAGCAATTTCATAGAACCATAGAATCGTAGAAAGGTTTGGGTTGGAAGGGACCTTAAAGATGACCCAGTTCCAACCCCCCACCACAGGCAGGGACACCTTCCACTAGACCAGGTTGCTCCAAGTGCCATCCAGCCTGGCCTTGAGCACTGCCAGGGATGGGGCACCCACAGCTGCTCTTGGCAACCTGCATCAGCACCTCGCCACCCTCACAGCAAAGAATTTCTTCCCAATATCTACTATAAATCTGCCCTCTTTCAGTTTAAAGCCATTCCCCCTTGTCCTATCGCCCCGTGCCCTTGTACAAAGCCCCTCTCCAACTTTCTCGTTGGCCCCCGTAAGTACTGGAAGCTGCTCTAAGGTCTCCCCGGAGCCTTCTATTCTCCAGGCTGAACAACCCCACTCTCTCAGCCTGTCCCCATAGCAGAGGTGCTCCAGCCCTCGGATCATCTTCGTGGCCTCCTCTGGACTCGCTCCAACAGCTCCATGTCCTTCTTATGCTGGAGGCCCCAGAGCTGGACACAGTGTTGCAGGTGGGGTCTCACCAGAGTGGAGTAGAGGGGGAGAATCCCCTCCCTTGACCTGCTGGTCATGCTGGTGGTGATACAGCCCAGGGTTTGGTCGGCTTTCTGGGCTGCCAGCATACACTGTCAGGCCATGCTGAACTTCTCATCCACCAACATCCCCAAGCCTTTCTCCTCGGGGTTGTTCTCAAGCCATTCCCTGCCCAGCTTGTATGTGTGCTTGGGATTGCCCCAATGTGCATGCAGGACCTTGCACTTGGTCTTGTTGAAATTCATGAGGTTAGCATGGGCCCACCTCTTCAGCCTGTCAAGGTCCCTCTGGATGGCATCCCTTCCCTTCCCTTCAGCATGTCAACCACAGCACATAGCGTGGTGTCGTTGGCAAATTTGCTGAAGGCGCACTCGGTCCCACTGTCCATGTCACCAACAAAGATGCTGAACCACACCAGTCCCTGTACAGACCCCTGAGGAATGCCACTTGTCACCGGTCTCCACGCTCACCCCAATTCAGTGCCACTTGTAGATTTGCCAAGTCCACCCCGTTATTCAGGACATTAATCAGGATGTTGAACAGCACCAAGCACCAGCATCAGCCAGTTTTTCACCCACCAGGTAGTTTGCCCATCCAGTCCATACCTCCACCAGCTTAACTACAAGGCTGACATGGGAGGCTGTGACGAAAGCCTTGCAGAGGTTGAGGTAGTACCATCCATTACACTCCACCGTCCACAGAGACAGCGTCTTCATCACCGAAACCCGTCAGCACAATTTGGTGACTCTGAGCTGGCTCTTCCCAGTCACCTGATTGTGTTTCAGGCACCTGGAAACGCTCCTCATGGATAGCAGAAGGGGAAGGCCAGGACGTTAGCACTGTGCACATCATGGCTCCTGACTCACAGGTCACCCCGTACTCAGTGTCTCGGTCCTGTGGAGATGGTGAATAAGTACATTATTACCTGCCTCACATAGCTGATGTGTGGCTTAAACAATGGGAGTCCTTTATGTGCACCACTCGGTAACTACATTATAATTAAGAGATGCTTATCAGGAATCATGAGTCAAGCAGAACATGCCAAGCACTGGGAACAGCATCCAAATGGAGGAGATGTTTTGTCAATAAATAATTTAGTCCTCGTTCCTGCAGTGTGTTTCATTTACAAGGAGAAGACTTGGAACCATATAAAAGGCTTCCGTCCTTTTGCCTCTCACAATCTGCTCCCCTGGTCAGCCTCTGCCTTCCCTTGTGAATTGGGTAAGACACATCCCGGAGCAGCCGGGTTCATTTTTGGATGGGTGTCTGGATTCAGGAGGTCACAGACCTGGCATGCTTGCACTGTCCTTCAGACCACGCTCTCCACACAAGGGCTAGAGGACAATGGGATAAGCCAAGAACGAAGCTGACTGGGGGACTTGGGTATGGGATTTACAGCAATGCCACTATATGATGCAGTGCCTTGTGGTTATTTCTGAGCTTGGAGGGAAAAAAATCAAGGGTAAGGTCAGAAAGACGGTTTGGACATAATCCGATCATTATTGGGCAACTGCAATGATTTCCTTTAGTTCCAGGCCTTCAGGACAAGCAAGGTTGACCTGTGTGTGGGTCACTAAAGCAGCTTTATGGGAAATTAAATGAAAACAGAGGAGATGGAAATGCAAGCCTATCTGGCCATGTGTTTTTCAGGTTTTTCCCTACAGCTCAAACATGATATACTCTTCTGGAAGAGAGTCATACTTCAACTTGAACTCAACCTGGTATGATCCCTCGGGATCCTGGCTGGACACCCGGCGCACACCCTTCCGTTACGGCTACAACACCTGCTCCTCGGGGTGCGATGGTGAAGGCGTTGAAGGCATGAGAGGGCACAACTACCGTCATTACGGCTATCGGCAGCCAGTCTGCTCCGAGAGATGCCAGGGCTATGCTGCGGCTGATTCGTGCCACGGAGGCGGGGGGTCGAGCTGTGTCAGGAGGCCCACGTACAGCTATGGGTCATCGGGGGGATGCCACAGCTACGGGAGGTCGGTTTGCTCCGAGAGATGCCATGGGTCCTCTGGTTCGTGCCACGGAGGTGGTTCAAGCTGTGTCAGGAGACCCACATACAGCTGCGGGTCGTCGGGGGGATGCCACAGCTACGGGAGGTCGGTCTGCTCCGAGAGGTGCCATGGATCAGGGTACCAGGGCGGGAAGCCCTGCTACAGCAAGCCAACACAGCGCATCCCCCAGTGCTGCCCAGTGCAGACCTGTCCCCCTCCGGTGCAGCAAGGGTGCGTGCCTGTGGCAAAGGGCATCCCAAGCCAGCCGCAAAAGCAGGTCTGCAAAGTGCCAGCTCAGAAGACAAAATAGAGGACGTGAGGAGTGGGGATGAATGAGGGAAACTTCTCACTCTTGCGACCCTGCCCTGATGGGCGGCATGTCCCGTGTTGCTCACAGACCCCCACTCTTCCGGTCATTTTGCTTGTAACATGCTTTGAAGGTGTAACCCACTGTCTCTGTGAAATATTAAGCGCTATTCACCTCCTTATTTCACAGCAGGCATGGAGGCAATAAAAAACTGTAGTTCATAACACCCTTGCATCAGTGGTTTCTGCTTCATCCCTCTAAAATGTTTCTGTTCCTTCTTATTGCCAAAGCTGGTGTCTGCAGCATCCCAGTTCACCCTCACATCGAGGTTCCTGGTTGATTCAACATGATTTATTCCTACTCCAGACAAGTTCCTTGTGGACAAGTAACTAACAGTTTTCATCACAGACTATTTATGCAACCCAGCAATTAAATACTAATTTACTAATGTAAAAAAACTCCACTCATTTCATCAGAGAGGTAAAAATGAGCGGGTCTGCTTGGCACATCATTTCATTCACTGATGAGGCAATGGGTACGGTTTGACTCGTACCATGAGCTTCCAGAAAAAGCCCTGAGAAAAAAAGTCAGGAGGAGGATTCAGGAATGGGAATGGCAGGGCTAATGCAGAGCAAGAGGAGATGCTGAAGCTGGTGGAAGAGAAATGCTCTGGACCATGGTCCATTAGACCTTCAGAGATCACAGGCGTGACAGAACTTGTCTCACCCCAAGGGAGGCAGCTCCTGCAGGACCTACATGTCTTCAGCAGGTGATGGTGATGCTCAGTGCTGTGCTGGTGGCTGAGAGATGTTGGGAAAGACCAAGGAGGGGTGAGATCTCTCTGCCTGAAGGCTTTGACCCAGGGAGAAATTGGGATCATCTGGCCAGGAATACGTGTCAAATGGAAATTAGAAATGGGTTTGTAGACGTCAGGGGGGCACTTAGCTGGACTTGCTCTCTCTAACGGGATGAAAGGCCCCCAACTCCTTGTGAGTTATGGCCTGGTAGGGTTAGAAGAGGAATCACCTGGGAGGACTGTTGCAGCAAAGCAGGGATCTGGAGCCAGTGACTCACAGTATTGTGTTCCCAGTGTCTCCTCGCACCTCACCCAGCCCAGGTGAGAGCCTCCATCGTCTCCATCTCCCGGTGTCCTGCCTGGCCCAGCCTGCAGGATGTGACACATCGCAGAATCAGCTGCTTCACAGCATTAATGGTGGAGATTACTCCTGCAGCACAATCTGGATAAGGAAAAAAAGTAACAGGCACAGCGTGTACCTTCCTGGGATGGAATTTTTATAGGTGGACACACGGGAGCTGCTGACGTGCTCTGCCCTGACACTGCAGCGAGCCTTCCTTGCCAACCTCTTCCTCACGCGTGTGCAGAGGCTAATGCCAACGCGCACTGCAGAGCACAGAGTCCCCATCCCAGGCATGGCTTGGTGGGGTGGCCCAGCCTGGGAGCAGCCCAAATGCCCACCCCATTGCAATGGCACAGCTACCCCAGCACATGCAACACCACTTGTGCAAGCCTCGGGGACTTCCATGGAAAGGAAAGTGCCAGCAAAACTATCACAGCAAAGGATGGGGAGTGGGCAAAGGCGTCCCAATCCACCTTCAGATACTTCTGGAGCTTGCTGGGCTGTGGAAAAGAGGGATGGAGGAGACCTCAAGAGGGCAGCTCCCGCTTCCCACATGCCAGGGCAGGAGTTGTTCTGCTTAAGCTGTTTTGACATAGATTTGTCTAACCTCTAATGAGAGGGATTTCACATGATCAATCCCTGTCCGAAACAAAAGAGAAATCTTTCGGTTTAAACCACCTTGCAGGGATTTGGAGGTTTGAACTTGTACCTGGGGTGTCCCTCAGATCCTTCTAAGATCTTGGGTTCTTCTGTGCTTCATTTATCTCCTTTGTAAATAGAAAACCTACAACTGAGATATGGAAGAATCATGACCACATATAAGCCATGCCAAAACCGTGATCCAAACTGGGGAACAAATCATCTCCTGAAATTTGTATTAGGACAACTGCAAAAATTCCTTCCGTAAAACCAACAAATTACCCAAAGAGAAAAACAACCACCCACTCAGAATAGGATCAAGGGGCACAAGGAAACCTCTCCCAAAGGCAAGGAGCTTTGCAGGAGATACATGGGGCTCAGAGACCAGATGCAGGGTCAGTACAGTCCTGTCTTGTACATGGGTCCAGGTCTCCGACGCGCATGAGCATCCTCCCCATCAGACCATGCTCAGGTGAATGTCTCTATCACTGAGAGAAATTATAAACATGTTTGTCACCATCCACGTGATCTGGGGTGTAATTAGTGCATCGTGAATAATAGTTTCACAAGAATTTTCATTCTTCATTCACATTTGTGAAATATCCCCAGACACATTCTGATTTCCTCATGTATCAATTCGTTCAAGTGATTCAGCTCCATTGGTTAACGATGAATCTCCTTGACTCTGTATTTTATTTTAATTTGATCTGTGCTATTATTAATATTACAGTGGCCTCTAGAGTCCTGGATGAGATCAAGCCTGGTGCGCTCAGTAGGCAGAAAGACACTTTTCTCCCCAAAGCACAGCATTAAGTCAACGGAGACGGGGGTCCCGATGCCGTCCCCAGTGTACAGGTGAGGATGGAGGCACAGAGGGAGGAAAGAGCTCAAAGAGCCACAACGCTTTCCTCCCTACTTTTTTCTCCAATCATAGCGTAATAAAGGTAACAAATAGCAGATATTTGGAACAGATATCGTGGGAATGGGACACTGTTGGAGACCTTTTCTCCTTCTGAGCTTCCTACCTGGATTCTCTCTGTCTCCTATGGGGTTTAAAATTCCTTCTGTTTGGCTTAAAAGTCTCTCTTTGAGCAAAGAAAGGGCTGACTTGATATATTGCAACACTCTTCTTAGTGCTGTTTTACTCAGAAATAGGTTTCTCTTTGATGCTACACCCCAGCCATGTCCCACCGCTTGTGTTTGTCCGCTCCTGTCGTTCCAACCGGACACATCCTGCAGGAGTTTGCTTCAAAGTCTCACACCACCATCTCCCACCTCTAAATCCCAAACCCAAAACTCAGTGACAGCTTTAGAGCCTGGAGGCGACTCAACTCCTTTCGTAACCCACCAGGGGCAAGCCCCGTTGTCCCGGCGGGGGCGGATGGCCAGTGCTGGCCCCCAGGGCTCAGCGGAGGATGCTCACACTCCTTGTTTTTAGGGCACCCCCCACATAGACCAGCCCTGAGCTCTGTGCTCACCTTCTGCCGCCCCATCATGTGCTCATACCTGCATCCTTAATTTCCTTTGCCTCCTTCGCCCACTCATAACCTAGATTTTTTTCCCAAGCTGCCCAAACACACTCATTTTCCTACACACCACCATGGCCTTATTTGCTCTCTTTCAAAACCTTTTTATTTTCTGGATCCCTTTGGAATTCAGTCATCAGCCCACCTCACTATCCCACCTTCCCATCCGCTAACATATTTGCATTGCCGACTTGGGCTCACGGCTGCTTTGCATCAGGCACAAGCAGGTAAATGCTTTTGTCAAAGGCAGCAAGACCATCCAGAAACCTCCCCATCCCTGCATGTGAACCACACCAGGCGTGGTGGGCAATTAACATTTTTATGGAGTAACGAGAGGAATGGTGATCCCAAAGGTGGGATATTGATCTGCTCGTAATACCGTGAGTCAAAACAGCAGTGTAAAAACTCTCCAATTAGCAAAGTGCTTGGGGTGGTGAACAAGCAAGTCCCTCCAGTAGGAACTCGTCTTGTTTCCGGAGGAAAAACACTGGGCACCCTATAAAAGATCTCGCACCCCGTTTCTCCTCATTGTCTCAGCTTCACATCTCTTCTTGAATTTCTGCTGACAGGGTAAGTGCGGCTGGATCAAACTTCTGCACTTTTAATGATCACCAGCTTTGTCCTGACCCTGAGGTCTTGACCGCTTCTCCTACGCATCTCCTCTCTGTCACCGTCTCTGGTCACAGTTGCTCAGTCCTTCTGCCTAGGTTGTCTTCTCCATCCATGTCTATACATAAATAATAGAAAACAACTAGGAAAACTTAAAACTTGCTGGTTTAGTCAGGAGTCTCCAGGTCTAACTCTGGACTCTGTCTGGCCACCACTTCTCACTAATCACTAAGTGCTTTAACTTCTATCTTATATATTTGCTAAACATAGAAGAGAAAGGAAAGACTTGCTCAAAGGGAGACAGCACGGAGCACTTCTGTACAGGTCAGGGACCGCTACGGGCAGACGTGCATTCCACATTTTTCTCTTTTCTTCAAGAACCTGGCTTATGATGAGAATTTATTCTTGAAATATAATCCCATCTCACTAGTCATTTATTACTGCTAGCTGACAGATATGATAGTGTCTCTTGCCTTTGCACCCACTCAAAGATGATAGTCTTTCCAGCAGGTCTGCAAAGATGTGCTCCCGGCAAGACAAAGACCAATGCCACCAGCAAGAGCGATCCTCATGCCACAGCAGTGAAGGGTGCCACAGGAGCAGCGGTGGATCGGGATGCCACAGAAGCGGTGGTGGATCTGAATGCCACGGGAGCAGCAGTGGATCTGGGTGCCACGGGAGCAGGGGGGGATCTGGATGCCACAGGAGCAGCAGTGGATCTGGATGCCACAGGAGCAGTGGGGGATCTGGATGCCATGGGAGCAGTGGGGGATCTGGATGCCATGGAAGTAGTGGGGGATCCTGCCATGGAAAGCCACAGGATTGCCAGCAGCAAATTTATCAAGTATCCTCAAAGATGAAGTGATCAGAACATTATCTGTATGTTATACACATGCATGTCCTTGATCTTGTGCTGAGTTCAGAAAGCTTTGCATGTGTCCTAGCAATCTTCAAAGAAAATGTCTCCTCTCCCTCCCCTGGCAAGTCCTGTGCCACTGTAGAGCTTATCTGTGGGTGCTAAAATAAACTGGGTACGTTCACACTGGTGCAGTGTTCTCTCTGTCATACTGTGACTATACATGAGCCGTTACAATTCAGACATCATCAGGGTTTTGGGTTCATGATTTTTCCTTCACCTTGTGTTTCATATCACAGTACAAGACACCTTGTGCTTAACAGCCCTGAAGTTACCCTGCCCAGACACATGCCATAGGGGTAGGCACTGCCACACTCTCCCCTATGGACTCCATAGGAAAAGAGACAGAATAAAGTTTTTTAAATGCTGACATTTTAGGAGGCCATCTCAGGCCACTGCAGTGCAGGCAGCTCTCCTCCACACTGCCTGCCCACAGAGCTGGAAACCCAAAACCCTCCACCGAGACCCCATGGGCTGCATTGCACAAGCCCTCAGGGCCAGTTATGGGCACAACCATGGGGCAGAAGAAGTCATATAGGCAAAGGCACCCATGATGGGGCAGAAACCCCTTTTTTGCCATCTGGCCCCAAGGCACCATCCTTGGAGCAGGTATCTCCACATGCTTGCAACAACCCCCCCAGCAAGCCTTTCTAGAAACCCTCTGCCCAGCACTTCAAGAGCCTTGGGTCGAGCCAGGGGCGTTGCAAGATGCTAGCATTACCCAATGAGCTGAGAAATTTCCTCTCAACTTGTAATTAAGATGAATTGTGTAATTTATTGGTCTGCTATTGCCATTCATGAAATGGATGTTGCCCTGATAAGATTATTCTCCAGTGTGTCACAATAATCAGAAATATCTGGCATTGCTGAAAAGGGTGCAGATGGCAGCTGGCTCCTGGACCAGGCTGCCTGCTTTTGGTGTAGGAATTGTTTGAAAAAGCTGGTTGTGTGGGTCTGGCGTTTGCCTGAAGCCCCCATTGCAAACCCCATTTGCATATTAAGGTGGACAGCCACCAAACCTAGAGATGCCCGGGACTGCTGGCTGGGTGCTGCTGACCTTTAACAAACTCAAAACAATTAAAACAGGAGGAACCGAATACAGCACGATGCTGAGCCAAAAATTACTTCGAGTCTTTTTTCACAGAGAGGATTTCTGATGCCAGAACAAAACACAATTAAACAGAAGTGTTCAAGCCTGGGTACAGTTTGTCCTGATGCTGTTCTAGACCATAACAACAATTTAGCAATACAAAAGAAGTATTTAGGCTGCTTACCTGATTCATTAACCCTGCCCTGTCCACCCACCTTTCCAAAAATCCTCCATGTTTCAGTAACAGCAAATGTGTCGGATGTTTTGGGGGTTGCAGGAACCACTCAGGACTCGTACTGGCTTAACGAAGGTTCAGGCACTTGCATCCAAAGCAAGAGCTTGCAAGAGGCTGGCGATGCCCCTCAGTGCCTGGCAGCTTGTTCAGTTTTCCAACCACTTCCCGAAGGATGCCAGGTCTCTCAAACAGCATTAGCAAAGGTGGGATGGGGCTCAGCCTCCGTCTCACTGTGGTCAGTGTCTGGGAATAGCATAAAAACTCAATCAGGATGGAGAAAGAAAAATAAAACGTAGGAGAGGTGGACCAAAAATACCAAATGCTTGAGCATCTCTGCAGGCAAGTGAAGTATTTTTCAGCCAGTGTTGTCCATGCACTTTTGCACTGACAAAATCATAGCAATTCCCTGTTTCAGCTAGCAATAATGATTCTAGTCTTTTATTTGTGCCTGTTCAATTACTGAAGTGTCTTCCATAAGTAGTGGCAGAAAAGGGCAGAAGAAGATCCAGTGCCCTAGGCACTTCCTAGCCCAGGCAGCAGAGGCAGAGGAAAGGAACAGGGACTATCTCAAATTATTGCTTGCAATTAGCTCTCGGTGCAAACGTGGTACCTGGCCTGGCCTGAAGGCTCACGTGGGTCTGTGCATCTGTCCCAATAACACTCGGATTTGTTGGCCAATTATGAGCTAATCGGGGAGCAGGGAAAATTGCTCCAAATAGGATGTTCCTACAAGGTTGGAGAAAGTCCCCAGAGTCTCCCAGCTCCTCACAACATGGCAGCCACCCCAGGCCACCGCGCATCACCGAAGGCAGCACCCATGGGAGACCTTCTCCACCACGTGCCAGTACTGAAGCTGCTCACAACCTGGAAAAAAAAACCACCAGTGCTGCCGTTCCAACATTACTCACAGGCTGAAAGTTAACCACATAATTATGTACCTCACTAATCCTGGATCGCTACCCAGGGCAGGTCTTCCCCCTTCCAAAAATAAGAATCCCAACTGCCTTTGGTTCTTCTTGTAACAGCAGGAAACTTTTGACCAACAAAAATGTTGTATAGGGGTTATCCTTTCTCCCTCTTGACTACTCCGCCATATTTCGGCTGGTTTTAAGAGAAACAAGACAACAGTGGTATCAGTCAAATTGCTGCTGAGGAAGAGTTGCCTACCATGCCAAAGGCGTTATTTGTACTTATAGGCATCTCTCTCAGCTTTTGGGCATTTGCAGGACTAGAGCACCCCAAGACATTTTAAAAGGATGGTGTGATTTAGCCGCATGACATAACTCCCTCCCCTAAATGCAAAGCACTCCCCAGCTGAGAGCAACACCAAAAACAAGCTGGCAAAGCTGTGGAAACCAGGGCCACCCACACTACTCCCCCATTGGAGTTAAGCACAGGTAGAGCTGGCAATTAAATATTTCTGCGGCACAGGAAAGACGACCAGTAAGAAGAGGCAATACCCAGCACAGGTGAGGTGAGTCATGCGAGCAACCTGAAAAGTGGAGGGGGGGGGGGGCGGAAGCCAGCGATGAATTAAATTAACCGGCACACCGATGTGACGGGGAGGTGCTTCATATCCAGATGAGGTGTGCAGAGAGGGTATAAAAGCGCTCCTGTCCCAGAAAGCCTCATTCCCTCCTTGCCCCTTCGCTGTACGAGCATCTCAGGTAAGAGCGGCGATGCTGCAGGGCTTCGGGGCTCGGTGCAGCATTTGCAGCTGGCTGGGAGGTGGATGGGTTTGGAGCAGGCTGAGCCTGGCGCCTTGTACAGCGTTGGGGTTTGCTCTGCAGGTGCTTGGAGCAGGGAGGTGGAGTGAAGAGGGAGCATAGGGGATGCCAGAAGAGAGCAGAGATATTTGGGGTTGGAGGGAGGATCTGGGGTGATGCTCTCCTCCTGGAGCAAGATGACTGTGCTTTGGAAAGCCAGCCATGGTCTGCTGCTCTGGATGCTCCCACTGTCTCCAGCGGTAGCTTCGGCAGGGCAACACCGCAGGTGGTACAAGAAGCCCGTGAAAAGTTTAAAGACCATTGGGGGATCTGGCTAAGACTGGATAAATGTACAGGCAGATTCCTCTCCCCTGGAAGAGCAGAAGCAGGAAAGGAAAGCCCCTGTCAGCTCCTTTCTCCCCTCAGGTCACTCCCAAACACAACGATGTGCTCCCGCCAGGACAAGGACCAGTGCCACAGCCAGGAGCGCTACACCCGCCAGAGCAGCGGGTGCCACGGGAGCGGTGGTGGCTGTCACAGCAGCGGTGGTGGTGGCTGCCACAGCTCCGGTGGTGGTGGTGGCTGTCACAGCTCCGGTGGTGGCGGCGGCTGTCACAGCTCCGGCGGTGGTGGCGGCTGTCACAGCTCTGGAGGTGGCGGCTGCCACAGCAGTGGTGGGTCCAGCTGCCACGGGAAGCCACAGGTGCAGGTCCAACAGCAGCAGCAGCAGCAGCAGCAGCAGATCCACCAGCTGCCCTCGCAGAAGATGAAGTGATGGGGTGTCCTGCACGTCCCTGCTCCAGCAGCAAAGGCCATGCACGGACCAGCTCCCCCAGCCTCCCCAAAGCTTTGCAAGCCCTGGGGCTGCCTGGCTGAAAACCCCCTCCTCTGCCCTCCAGGACCACCGTGCCCTGGGAAGCGGCATCACTTGTGCCTCCGCCTGATGCACCAGGCTGGGCTTTGGCCCCCGGAGGTGCCCATGAGACAATAAAGCATTACATTTCCCAGATCTCTCTTGTGTTGGCATTTTCTTAAACTCCTCATCCTTCCCTGTGCGCGCTATAGGGACACAGCTGGCTGTAGGGGAATGTCTCCTTCTCTGAAGACATTCCAAACCTGCCTGGACGCGATTCTGTGTGACCTGCTCTTGGAGAACCTGCTTTAGCCGGGGGTTGGACTAGATGAAATCCAGAGATACCTTCCAACCCTGACCCTTCTGGGATTCGGCCATAGGGTCTATACAGCCGCTAGCAGGTCATATATGTTAACCAGGGGAAGGCACCCCTGGGAAAGCGCCCAGCCCTTCAGCACGTGTGCACAAGGAGCCCATTTAGCCTTGCATTTTAGGGAGAATGATATTGCTGCGTAAAGCAGTGCACTTGAACTCACTGAAGTCTTCTCGTGCTTTCTGAAGCTTGTCGCGCATGTGCCAGCAGCAGATGAACTCGGCGGATATCTGCCTCCGTGAGCTGGACCAAGGGGTGCAAAGAGTCAAGGGAAGAGCTGGCAGAGAGAGAAGCCAAATCCACCTCCCTGCACAGCCAGGACCTGGCTGAGGTGCTGCTGGGAAGGCAAGGAGGCAACCAGGGAAGGGGTTTTGCAGCTGGGAGCTGGGCAGAGCCTGGCCCAAATGTGTTACAGCCCAGTGCAAAGCCCGAGTGAGGGGACCCGGGCGGTGCAGCCATGCCCTGCTGCCAGCCCCACTCATCCTGAGAAAACCCTAGAAGTCATTACTATGTTTTGAGGTTCCTTTCCTTTGCCTCTTAGGTTTTTAACTGTTTAAAGATATATTTTTTTTCTCCTATAACCACAATAAAAAAGGACAGAGGCTTCTCTGCTTCCATTTTGATGTGGTTTCTGCTTTTAACTGAAAGCTGAATTAGCACATCTGAGAGGCTGGGGACTGCAAGAAAAACCCCAGCCGTTATGAAACTTGGTACAGGGTTGGTTACACTGAAAATATATGTCCTTTCTCATTGAATGAATGAGATCACCACCTGAAAAGCAAATCAGCATTAAACACTCCTGTGCAGAACATCACCCCTGACCTGGGCAAGACACAACTGCTACGAATATCCTCCAGAAAAGACAAAAACAGATTGCACGAGATTTGTGAACAGAAATGCATTTGTCCCTCAGACTTTAGTCACTGGTTATTATTTTGGGTGGTAGAAGGGATGCACAGAGCAATAGCAAGAAGCTCCACGGACATTGCGCTCAGCCCGCACAGGAGCCAGCCCTTTCTGTGCACGCACGCACTTGCTCCAACAGCCACTTGGATTTCGCCTGCAGCTCGCGCAGCTCTAAGTGGGTGTCTGCCCAGTTCCTCTGCTAATTACAATTGTAGCCACCGGTTTCTATACGAAATTTTATGACATCAGTGGCAGTCAGCACAGTAAATGCCGGCTGCGTGTCGTGCGGGGTGAGCCACGGGTCTGGGAGGCTGGAGGAGAGCTTTGCAATCCTCCCCACTGCTGACCCCTTGGGTAAGATGGATGGCCATTGCACCAGGTGGGAGGCTCATGATGGACACTTCCAAGTATCCAGAATTTCTAATGTGAGTAGCGTGAGCCACTCATGCCCTGGGGACACCTGCAGCCCGGGGCGAGGTTTCATTCCCTTGTCACCACATCCTCCCCTGCTCAAGCTGGTCCACGTGCAGGACACGGGGACCCCAGCGCCAGCTCAACTCCCTGCCAAGGTGTGTTTGCCTGAAGCCAGACAGGAGCCACCCAACAGCTTCCAGAAGAAGCAGGAAGGAGCCAATTTTCAATGCCACTAGTGGTGCTGAACACGACGAAATAGCACTAGTTGACGTGTGCCTTGGAAAAGACCTTGGCTTCCAGTTCAAATAGTCCAAGCCCCAGTGTTATCCCCTCCTCCCTTGGAGAGGCGCCCAAGCATTTCTTTTTGGCAACAAGGTGAATCTTCATGTTTGTTTGCGTGGCTGGCGGCGTCATCTTCTGTCTCAGATTTTTTCTTGCCTTTATTCTGTAAATAAGGAGCTGTGGTCTTTAGAGGTCAATGTACTTTGTGTGGTGATGAAATGCTGGGCAGCTTTTCAACCAGGACAGGGCTGTGCAGAAGGGCCATCTCCAGAGCTCCAGCTTGGCTCCAGAAGATGGACCAATGAAGCAGGCAGCACCAGATGGGTCTTTTAATTCCTCAGTCTTCATTTCCTGATCTTTGTCATTAAGAGAATGGAAATAGCTAGTCTTTGTCAACTAAGCCCTCAGGGAGCTTGTTCTGATGTATGTGAACATAACAGGATTTGCAAGGCTTTCAACAGTCCCCAAGACCATCTTCTGGCTGCTCAGGTGCCTTCTGGGGGGGGAATTCACACCCTTTAGGTCAAGGAGAGGAGCTAGACAACCTCTGCTGAATACCTGAGACCATTCTCTAGAGGAATCCCAGGAGGACTTTGCCCTCACCCCGCTAGCTGTCCCCATGGCCATGGTGGATCTTTCAGACCGAGCATCTAAGGGAGAAAAGAGGGCAACTTTCTACTCTTTTTTACCGGGATTATTTCTGGCTTTATCTGGTGTCTGCTCAATAGCAGGGATTAGACTCTGAGAGCAGAGCCTCATGACATGGAGTTATAATTATGCCTGGATTTAATTTAACAAAACAAACCCCAAAGACGGCCTTTGGAAACCCAGGCACCCACAGGTTTTCCTATTACGGACAGGTGAGGCTGGCAATTAGATACTTATGTGGCACAGGAAACAGATAAAAGAGGAGTGATACCCATCACGAATGAGTCAGGAGAGCAATGTAAACAGAGGGCGGTTTGATGGGGATTGGGTATTAAATTAATAGATTGCTATGACAGAGAGCTGTCTCATTTCCGGGGACAAGGGATCTGAGATGTCTATAAAACTGCTCCTGTCCCGGGATCTTCATTCCATCCACTTGCTTTCTTCTCGAGCTCAGGTAAGTCTGGCAGCACAGATGGATTTGCCTTCTTCGGGGACTCACTTCCCAGCAAGGGATGCAGAGCACGGGTTCAATGCAAACCCCGCTGCTGCGTGCAGGGATGCTCGCAGGGCAGCAGGATGCAGAGCACGGGTTTAATGCAAACCCTGCCGCTGGGGTGCGGGGATGCTCACAAGGCAGCGGGATGCAGAGCACGGGTTTAATGCAAACCCTGCCGCTGGGGTGCGGGGATGCTCACAAGGCAGCGGGATGCAGAGCACGGGTTTAATGCAAACCCTGCCGCTGGGGTGCGGGGATGCTCACAAGGCAGCGGGATGCAGAGCA
>JAVJGI010000042.1:1171939-1204332 GCA_035590275.1 Ibycter americanus
GGATGCAGAGCACGGGTTTAATGCAAACCCTGCCGCTGGGGTGCGGGGATGCTCACAAGGCAGCGGGATGCAGAGCAAGGGTTTAATGCAAACCCTGCTGCCGCGGTGCGGGGATGCTCATAAGGCAGCAGGATGCAGAGCAAGGGTTTAATGCAAACCCTGCCGCTGGGGTGCGGGGATGCTCACAGGGTGGCAGGATGCATGGAGGGAGGTGAGGATCTGTCTCAAGGCTGGGCCATGCTGTACTGTTTACACCCAGCTGATCGAGTCCTCCATCGGTGGATGTAGGGCACAGCTCCAGACCTGGGGGGGTCTCCCAGGATCCTGCACAGCAGTTCTGGGGGTGGGATCGCAAACAGGGCAGGCACAGGGGCTGCAGGATTGGGGCAATGGGACAACCAGGGCGGTGGGACATGCAGTAGCCCCTGACAGCTCTCTTCTCCCCACAGGTCACCCCAAACACAACGATGTGCTCCCGCCAGGACAAGGACCAGTGCCACAGCCAGGAGCGCTACACCAGCCAGAGCAGCGGCGGCTGTCACAGCAGCGGTGGCGGTGGCTGCCATAGCTCCGGTGGTGGTGGCGGCTGTCACAGGTCCGGTGGTGGTGGTGGCTGTCACAGCTCCGGTGGTGGCGGCGGCTGTCACAGCTCCGGCGGTGGTGGCGGCTGTCACAGCTCTGGAGGTGGCGGCTGCCACAGCAGTGGTGGGTCCAGCTGCCACGGGAAGCCACAGGTGCAGGTCCAACAGCAGCAGCAGCAGCAGCAGCAGCAGATCCACCAGCTGCCCTCGCAGAAGATGAAGTGATGGGGTGTCCTGCACGTCCCTGCTCCAGCAGCAAAGGCCATGCACGGACCAGCTCCCCCAGCCTCCCCAAAGCTTTGCAAGCCCTGGGGCTGCCCGGCTGAAAACCCCCTCCTCTGCCCTCCAGGACCATCGTGCCCTGGGAAGTGGCATCACTTGTGCCTCCGCCTGATGCACCAGGCTGGGCTTTGGCCCCAGGAGGTGCCCATGAGACAATAAAGCATTACATTTCCCAGATCTCTCTTGTGTTGGCATTTCCTTAAACTCCTCATCCTTCTTTTCCACGCATGCTATAGGGACCGAGCTGGATTAACAAACATGGTCATGCTATCTGTGCAGAGCTGGTTTCTCTCTGAACCCTCGTGATGCTCCAGTCATCACCCATGGTTGGTGTGGATCATTGCTGGGTGCTCACCAGTTCCACTCTCCTCCGTCAGCCGGGACCAACAGGTCCCAGGTCATAGGGAAGCACAAAAACATCTCCCCATCCCACAGCGTGTCCTGCCTGAGCCCTACACCCCGAGCATGGCACTGGTTGTGGGTACCCCCAGTGCTGCCAGACCCCCAGGGCTTTGCATTCCTGCCCCGTCCCCCTGGGGCTTCCCCACCACAACAGCTTTGGGCAACCTCCTACCCAGGGAGGCTACTGGTGATGACTGGGTGGCTCACAAAAATCAGGCAGGCATCATGTTGTACAGTTTTTATTGTTTTTTTAAGGTATTACAACCATTTATGTAAGAAGGAGAAAAATAAAGCCCTCCCAAAAAAATTCATTTTGGATATTTACAATGCAGCAACATCACGGTTAAGACGGCTGATGTATTAACCCATTCAGAGAGGTGACAGCTGAAGGACCGGATCCTGCACTCATTAGCTGGAGAGGAATAATCTACTGCAGAAAACATCCATCCCTGTAGCACAGTGATCATAAAGCAACTCCTTGCCAGAAACCATGTCTTCCCTGACTTTCCAGAAACTTGCAGATGGGGAGATAAATACTACAGACCTGGTAACTACCTGCAATCCTTTATTCCAGTGAAACTCAGGGTTTCTACCATCCCCTCCTTGCTATTAAAACAGCCTTGGGTTGTTGGAGTATATATCAGGAGCCGTTTTAACCAAGCACGGCTGAGGAAAGCCCTGTTTCTTCATCCGCTGGCCACTCGCTGTTGGTAACACTCCTTTGCGCAGCTCTGTGCAGGTTAATTATGCGAAGACATAGGGAAAAGATTTCCATAAAGTAAATAAAACAATAATAAAAGAGGGCTGTGCTTCCTTTTTTTTAATGGAAAAGACAGCTGACATGCTGCCCCAGCTGCATTTCTTAGACTGAAACATCCTCATAAAGTGTTGAGGTGCGTCTTTGGCCATCTCCCCCCGAAACCTGTGGGAATTTTGCTGTTGACTTCAAAGGAGCTGGAGATGAACTGCCAGCCATAGACCTGTAATTTTCCCTGAAGAATTGCCACTCTTTATTCATTATTACTGTACAGCCTGAGTCAACTAATTGCATGGCTCATTCCAGCCCTATTGACTTGTAATTTTTCACTTTCTACCCATTAAAAACAAAAGGAGTTCGTGGAGGAAGGGGTTGGTACATCAGCCGTTGCTCTGCCGTTGTGTTTATGCGAAGAAAACAGCAAATCTGCCCGCACCCACCCACCCCCAGCCTTCAAGCTGCACTTGCAAAGCACCCCGGAGAGAAACCTGTGGAGCATTGGGACAAAACAAGAGACCCAGGGTTATTTTTGCCTCATGGAGGTAATACGTGAAGTGGGGCACGGTCTTCACATCTGCCCCGCCACCGGTGCAAGGGCAGGCATTGCCTGCACCGAAGGAGCAGAGAGAGCCCAAAAGGTGATCATACCATGCCCACATGTTGCTGGCACCTCTGTCCTTCGCCCACAGGGCAATTCAGGGATCCTACAGGAGAGGGAAGAAAACCCCAGGGGGAGTTTGTCTGCGACCACCCCAGAGCCCTGCTGAGGTTGGCGTCCCTCCCCGCCAGCCCCCATTTCCCCACCACCCCCCCCCGCAATACCTCTGCTTTGCACTAAGCTTGTGCCAAATAATGTGCCGTTTTATTGGAATTATTAGAGCTGATTAAATACTCTCTAGGTCTCCATGGAGCTGGACCCCAGCTCCTGCCTCCATCCCATCCTCCCCGATGGATTAGGCTTGCTGGTACAAGGGGTAAAGCAGACCTGGGGAGCCATGCACCACCTCGGGGTGACACCAGTCCCCAGAAAGGATCTGTCCCCACCTCACCAGGCAAAGCAAACACTGTCCAGGAGCTTTGCCTGCCTGCTGAGCTCCCTGAGCTCTCCCTTACCTCCTTGTCTCTGTGGTCCAGGAGCAGCGGCAGCCGCCCTTCAGTACACACAGTGTTTGGTAGAGACCCTCTCCTTCTTGTTCATGGGCTCGGTGTCCGAATCCGGCAGGCTGGTGATGTATCTGTACTTGCTGGTGGGTGACCTCTGAGAGGAAAGGAGCCCATCAGACCTTCCCAAAGGGGCAAGGTGGTGAAGTGAGGTCTGGGACCCCTTATTGCAAGGGCAATGCAACAAAAAGGGTAGCCACAGCAAGCAGAGGAGGCTGCAGAGTGCAGTGCTGAGGTTTTATAGTGTGGTATTACACCTGGATTTGCCCAGGGAGGAAACAGAGGCACAGTGGGACCAGGCATCCCTTCCTCACCCTCAGCCTCCCATTCTCTGCAGGAAAATGGGGACAGTGGGACCGGGAAGGCTCCATGGGAGCTGTGCTGCCTTGCAATACAAACCCCAGGAAATTGCCCACAATGCTGAATCCCAGAAAAATCAAATATTGGAGAAATCCAATTTCAACCCTGCATGTGGGGTAAGTGTTGCAGAACCCCTCAGCACTCCTGACCACCCCTAAACATCACCCCGGCACCTCTCCCATCCATCTTTGCACCCTCCAGCCCGTACAGTTACCTTGACAGGAGCAAACTCCTGCTGGATCAGCTTCTTGAACTCACTTCTACTGAACGGCTCAGATTTCTTCCCCTTTCTGGCATTGCCCTGGTAACTCTCCATCATGTCAGTGATGGCTTTGATGAGCTTAGACATGTCTCCAGTCCTGGAGAGGGGCAAAACTTGAGGACACAGCAAGGTGGCAGAGGCAGCTCTGCCCCATAGGAAGACCCCCACATCCCCTTCCAATAACTCAAAACATATTCAGTTCAACTTCAGCCTTTCTAAATTTCTTTGCCAAAGGTAAAAAACCTCTTTTTGCTGGATGCTGAAAGCTGTGCTGCCCACTGCCCTTGCTACTCTCAGGACTTTCACCTTAATTTACTTCATTTCTCCACTTCCCCACTCCCTGCTTAAATTAAAAGGATGAAGTTCCCTGTAGCCATCTCAGGAACTTGTCGGGTTGAATGAATCAGCTCTTGCAGCTACGGAAAGTGCCGTGTCTACACACCCGCCACGCTCGGGGCTGGGCGGAGGAAGTCCGGGCAGCTCATCCTTGTGCTTGTGTCTTTAGACCCTGCTGCCCCGAGCCCTGCTGGGAAGGACAGGTTGCAAAATGACCCTGAAAACATAAAAGCTCATTTCAAGTACAAAAAGAAACGGCGGAGACTCACCCTGCTCACTTGCATCAACCAGCCGACGGGCGCAGATGGGACTGGTGGGAGCAGCTCTGTGCAAGCTCCTTGCAGGTTGCCGCGGAGTGGGTGGAGGGTGAGGATTTCTTCCGGTCAGTCCTGTTCTCTGGCTGCCTCTCCGCATTGCTGCGCTTCCCAGGGAGCCTCCCTCATTATCCTTCCCTGGGGAGGATGTTTACCAGCACACCTGGGAAAGTTGTATGTAGGTCAGTGTACAGCTCTGCTCTCCGCGGGCGTTGCTCCGGGACCTGAGCAGGGGTTTGCACAGGGGTTTGCACTGGAGACATCTCCTTGGATAAAAAAAAAAAAAAAAAGCAAAAGCTAACCAGCGGTTCTCTTCATAGATGAAAGTTTGCACTGAACTTCCCCCAAAAAGTTTTTTTTTTCCTTTACAACCAAGGTGATTTCTGAGTTCACGGGGCTTTGCAATGCCAAAGCTTAGAAAATGTCATAGACAAAAATTTCCTGCAGAAAAGGTGGGTTTAATCTTATTTTCAAGGCTGCTCCACGTGTCCCACGTGGGCTGCCACTGGGCCCAGACTGCAGTCACGTTTGCCCAGCTTGGACGACAGCAGCAGAGCTGTGGTTGCTTCTGCGAGAAAGGAGAAAGAGCACTGAGCTGCTTTGCAAACAGGGCAACCTGCTCCGGAGAGTGATGGCAATGTGGGGACTCCCCGTGACACCAGCCCCGGGTGGCCACTGGCAACGGGATTATGAGCTCCCTCCCGCGGGAAAGGCACTTCCCACACATCTCAATGGGATGGGGACAGCCACCGCCTGTGCCAGCAGCGTGCCCTCGGTGCCAGGCTGCATTTCAACCCCGATGAATCAAACTCAGCTGTGCATGGGGCCAGGCTGCATTTCAATCCCGATGGATCAAATCCAGCCGTGCATGGGGCCAGGCTGCATTTCAGCCCCGATGGAGCACACCAAGCCATGCATGGCACCAGGCGGTTCCAGGGCTCCCAAGGAAAGAACAACGCACAGGGGCTGCAGGGATGCCGTAGCAGCCATGACGAGATGCTGGGCTCTCAGCCGATTCTCTGTGTGGTCTCAGAGAAGTCAATGACCCCAGGTTTGCTCACCTGGAAAGGGGGTGTAACAAGCCTTCCCTGCTATGAAGGGTGTGCCAGCTTTCATTAAGGGCTTAGGCACCGTCCCAAGATTGCCAGATAGGGTACGTAGCCAGATGAGATCACGCTCTGCATCAATCTTCCCAGGCGGCGTTTGCAGGGCCGGGTTCACAGCAGCGTGTTTGGGAGAGGAGGGGTTGCTGGAGCCAACCTGTGCCGCCCACGTACCGCCGCTGACACCGCCAGCACGGCACAAGACATCTCTGCAATTAAGTGGGTTGTAAATGAGATGCAGACCATGGTCTAGAGCTAAATTTTACCCTGGCACAGTGAGGCAAGAGGCAGCAAGTCACTGCAAGCCCTCTGCAGCAAGGGCTGCCCGGCACATGGATGCTTTTGGTGGAAGCCGGATCAGCTCAGGGGCTGCTCTCACAGTGTATGATTCCCTGGAGCTGGAGCTTTTGGGAGAGCCCGCAGCCCTGGGGACTCGCTTCAGGGCTGTATTTGGGACAGCCAGGCAACTGGGCACAGACAGCAGTGCAATTTACCCCACAACCTTCTGGGGTACAGCCTTGCCAGGTCACTTAGCACAAACCCCACGGAGAGACAGACATCCCCACAACATCTCTCCCACGAGCCGGAGCGCCTGCTGCTCCTGGCCATGCCCTTGATGGAGACGCAGGCAAAGGAGTGTTTTCTCATGGGCTGGAGTCACGCCGATGGCCGAGTGCTCAGGATTTAAGGCTTTATGTTGGCAGGTCCCTATCTCTGTACAAATGATCTTGGAAGAGCATCTCTCTGCCATGGGGATGGTGCACGGCCAGGTGTGAAAAGGACCCCAGGACTGGGGATGCTGGGGGGGTGGCCAGGTGTGGTGGTGCAGAAGCCACTGCACCATCAGGAAACGCTTGCAGAGGAGGATGGAAGGGCAACACATGGCAATGGCACCTACAACCACCGTTCTCCTCCCTCTACCGCTACCGCCCTGATTAGCACACATCTGCCCAGGGGATGAGGGGAATTAGGAGTAAAATTGTTCTGAATCACTCTGAGCCAGTTCCTTCCGCCAGCTACTCCCTCTGAGCCTGCTGCCACCACGATGCCATCCTGCGGCAGCACGTCCCCATCCGGAGCAGCGTCAGGTTGGCCTTGCTGGGCTCTGGGAGCTGCTTTGCCCATGATGCCGGGTCAGCTCCTGGCCACAGGCCTCACCAGCACCCCAGAACCAACCAGTTTTACCCCACTGTGCTCATCCCTATCAGCGTGTCTAGACTGATAGCAAATGCGATGCACATGGTGCATCAAAGTCCTGGCTTTCCACAGCTCTGAGCATTGCACAACCCTTCCTGTGTCAGCCACCGGGCTGCTGACCCCACGTGGAGGGGTCTGGGGGGGGTGAAGGGTGTCTGCAGCAGGTGGAGGAGGTCAGCAGTGGTTGGGGGGGGGCCATGGTGGGCAGGGCGACCATGCAGGAGGGGGATGCTGGGGCTGAGCTGGGTCCCAGCTGGGAGGCACAGCTCAGCCCCAGCTGGGAGGCACAGCTCAGCCCCAGCTGGATCACATCCTCTCGTTGCAGAGTCGTTCATAAAACCCAGCCCTGTAAGCTTCAGCTCTTTTTCTCCAGTCTGGGTGCTTTAGGAGGGAGTCAGTGCTGTGAGGAGCTGGCAGGGCCACCCCAAGGCTATTTTGATGGGGCAGGGTGACAGTTAGGGGAGACATAGTCCTTAGGCAAGGTGGAGGCTGGGACCCTTGGCAAGATATGAACGCAAGCTGATGGCATTGAACCTCACCAAGGCAAAGCTCAGGAAGAGGGATGTGGGGTATAACTCCCACCCCCAAACAGGGGAAGGAGGTAGATTTAGCATTTATCCGCATCCAGCGTTTGCGTGCTGTTTTCAACTGTACCCTGGAGGAACTGCAGTGCTTCTCCCTCCTCCTGCTCCCTGTAGGATGCAGGTAAGAAAAGCTGACGTGGTGGTGAGAAAGAAAGGAGCACTTACCAGCAAGAGTGTGTGGAGGCTTGAGGCGGGGGGAGTGAGAGAGGAGTTTTGGGTGTTTGCAAATCAGTGTGCGTCCTAATGATACAAACTTAGCCCAAAAAATCAGGTTTTTGTTTCAGCCATGTAAATCAGAATAATCCTGCTTATTGCAAACAGCACTGGTGGTGTAGAAATAGGGGATGTGATGAATGGGGGGCACTGCTTGGGGTCAGTGGCCTCGGCCGCTGTGTCCCTGGGGTGCAATCCTGGGCAGCCAGGCAGGACCACGGGCTCTCTGGCTTGCTCTGGGGCTAGTGGCTACCCCAACAGCCTCGGTGGCACATGCCACCAGGTGGCAGCAGGAGCCTGAGCCTCAGCTTGCAGAGGCCAAATACTGCCTCGTAACCTGGGGGTGAAGGCAGCTGGGGCTGGGGGCTGCCCCCCACCTCCTGCTGGGGGCTGCTGGGGCAGCAAGGCTGGAGGAACCTGGGGGCCATCCCCAAGCAGGCAGGGGGGCGGCGGGCAGCAGAGCATCTCGCCCATCAGCCTGGGCAAGTGTTCCCCTGCGGCACGGGGTACAGCGCTGTCACGGATGGAGTGACACGCTGCACTCGTTAAGGCAGATATAGCAATATGTTTATTGGTGTCGAATAGGTATTTGATGAAGTTTGATGGTAAATGTGACGGCGGTTTAACAGGAGTCGAGGGCAAGGTACGCCGGATTGTTTACTGCGTGGGGGTAGGGTCAAACAAAACTGTCAGGGAGACCTTCCCGTTGCACCATGAGGTTGAGAAAGAACCCCCCTGCATTCCAAACCCCTTCTCAGAGGGGAGCTCAGGCGTGCCTAGATCCAGACTTGGTCTCAAACTTGGCCAACGGTTTATGTCCAAAGGATTATATAAGCGCTATCCATCCTTTACACCGCTTAGGTAACGTTTCAAAGTTCAGCATGTTATTGATCGCTTACTGAGAATCTGTTGCGGTGAGGAATCTCTCAGCCTTGAGGAGCAGCCTTGAGAGGCATCCCTACTGAGGGGGAGATCCTGGTGTGCAGGAGGGCTCAGCGGGTGCGGGGCCGTCTGCTTGTTATGGAGTAAGATAATTGACTCAGTCACATTTGCAGGCTGACCACAGAAGTCAGTTTCTCTCGCACTTAGCTTGAGTCAGACCTTGACCAGCACTGTTAAGTTGGCATGTTGTTCGCAATGGCCCTCGGCTGTTGTGTTATGTCTCCTCCGAATTCCCTTTGAGCTGGATCCTAGCCATTGGGATCCGGATACGACCATCAGAGATGGTTATCACTTGAGCACCATCACAGAAATAAAAGTCAGGATGAAAGGGGGAAGCACACCACCACAAGCATGGTTGGGATGTATCCAACACCTTCCTGCTTGCATTGCTTTGGCGTCTCCTCTGTTTGGGAGCTGCGAGCTCTGTTGGGGTGAAAGGATGCGTATGGATTTGGGGACTGCTCTGCTGTTACAGGAGGACCTGGTCACCTCCTCTGCTTGCTCACAACCCTGTGTTGGTGCCCTGGTCCTGCTGCGCTCAGGGTGTGGGGTGGCTGGCTCTCTGCCACCTCCGGTGTGATGGTCCAACAGCCTTGGTGGGTGACACAACAAGAGTCCTGCACCCCGGGTTTCAGGGGAGCGTAAAGTCCCGCTGTGTTGGCAAATATCCTGTTGCATCAGCCCTGCGAGCTTCGAGGCCGGTTCCTGCCTGGATCCTGGGAGAAGGTCCCAGGGTGGTTTGTGGGTGCCCCCAGCACCCAGATTTGTGTGCATGGATTCCGTGCTCTGGGAGACCCCTCTGCTGCAGAGAACAGAAAGGCTGACCACCCACAGGCATGGTGCTGAGCTCCTGAAAAGCTGGTCTGCTACAAATGGGACTCAAACCACCCTTGTCCTGAAAGCTGGACACGTCCTTATGGGCCAGCCCTGGGAACAGCTCGGTTCTTGGAGTGGATGTGCTTCTGCCCTGGCAGGGTGGTGGCAACAAACCAGCTCCACTCTCTCCCTTGGGTGTGGGGCTCTTACCTGCTCCAGAGACCCTAAAGCGCTGTAGGATGGGGTGCATGACCCATTTGGGGATGCAGGATTGAGTGTTGGGTGCAGGATCCGGATCCAGATGGGACCTACCACCCTTTGCAGGCTCAGGCAGAGCTGAGTGGTCCCTGCAGCAGATTTTTTTTTTTTTTACCTTGTAAAAAGTGTTTGATGCTTCAGATGTCAAAACTGACTCCAAAGGAAGCTGAAGCAACCTGGCCAGCAGTGGTGAAGCAAACTTGGGGCAGTCTTGTGTTAACCAGGGGGCTTGCTTCAGTGCTACTGGTTTGGGGAAGCTTGCGGCAGGTTCCTTTGCCGAGCAGGGCGATTTCAGGGGTTTGACTCACCCTTAGGAAATCACAACTGTTCCTTCCCCCCCCCCCCCGGCCTCTAAAACACGCTTGCAAATCAGTAGCCAGGCTGTAAGCACGCACGGTGGGAGGCTGCTCAGCAGCGTCACGGGCATTTCCAGCCACCCGCTTGGGAAAGCAGCTGTTAATCACAGACACCTCCTCAGTGCAAACTCAGGGTGCTCTGAGTGAGGAGCTGGGGTTGCTCTCAGATCTTCTCCACCCAAAACCCAGCGGCTGGCCCTCGCTGCTGGCTGTAGCACTACAACTACATGCTTCCAGCCCCATGCCAGGGCTCTGCAGAGCAAAAGGGCCCTAAAAAGGATGCTCCTCCAGAAAAGAGCGCTCATCCATGCCCATCCTTCCTTCCAGCTCTTGCCTACCATGAGAGCTCACTCCTAGGAGACACGCAGAGTGTTTTCAGGCCAAAATAGGCTTTTTTTCTAGTTGGAAATGCAAAGACTTGTCAAATTTTACTGCTACTACGGAGCACGTTATAATGTCAGGATTATTGTACACACCCACTACAACGAACTCTGCTCTCCCCAGGCGTCCACCTCACCCCTGTGAACCTGTAGCCTGTCTCTGAGACAGATTTGCCCAGTTTAAAGCCATACTGAGAGAGAGCAAGGTGCAGGACTCGCCTGGAGGAAAACCCACGCAGACACATAGAAGAGCTTTGACAGCCTCAGGGCAAATCTTTATTTGGCAGCAAAACCATCAAACTGGAAGGAAAGAAAGGAGGGAGGTGGGAAGAGGGATGGAGAGAAGAAAGCCGGGGGCTACAGGCACTACATGGGTGCCTTTGGCCAGGGACCACAGCCCACCTCAGTGGTGGTGGTGCTGGTGGTGGTGCTGGTGTTTGTGCTGCTGGTCCTCGACTTCATGGAGGTGTTCGTGGGTGGCAATGGTCACACGAATGATCAGCAGCATCACCTCGGAGAAGCTGAGCTGCGCATCCTTGTTGAAGTCGAGGTCTTTCATGATTTCGTCAATGGTGGCCTTGTCTTTCACATGCTGCAAAGGAAGGGACAGGATGAGGGTAAAGTCCCATCACTCACAGCTCAAGACTCTCTCCAGCCTTGCTGGGACCCTCACAAGTGCCAGGTCCCCAATAGCCTGGTGTTACGAGTGGTTCCATCCTTGTGTCATCGTCACCCATTGCTTTGGGTACTGCAGTGATTCACTTGTGGCGATAAAGCAGAGAGCAATGGGCTAGCATCACTGCAGGGACACCGCGCAATGTGGAGACCGATGAAGGCAGCAGTGTTATGTCAGTCACAAACCTCTCCTTTAGCGTGTTGCATTGAAAACACTTTACCTTCTGCTTTAGCAAAGTGAGTCACAAAAAAATGGGGGGGGGGGGTGTCTGATATTTCTGACCTCACTGCTCCTAGATGGTAAAGGAACTCTCAGGCAATATGATCCTGATTTTTGCAGATAAGGTGATGAGGGTAAATATCTGGTTCACCCAGACAGACCCATGTGGGTTTCCTTCATCCGTCTTTACGGAGCACGTTTGGGAAGCAGCAGGGAGGGTCTGAGCATAGAGCGGAGTGGGAAGGGGGTGAATCCAGATCCTGGAGATATTCAGCTGATGGGTCCAGCCTGGCCCCCTCCCCCTGTGGGCACTGAGAAACCCTGCTTGGACTCCACTCACCCTCAGGTAGTTCGCAAGCTGCTTCTCAATCATGAGCTTCAGCTCAGTCTTGGTCAGGGTGTCTCTGTCCCCCTCCCGTCTCGAGTACTGGTGGAAGACATCAATGATGACGTCCATGGCCTTCTCCAGCTCGGAGAGCGGTTCCTGGGTCTGGGAGGTCTGGAAGAAAAACGATTACACTGAATAACGTCAGGAGGCACAACAGATGAGGAATTCTGATCTAAACCGGTGAGGCTCCAGTACAGCCACCTGCCTCACACCAGATGAGGACGCAGCTTAGTTTTGTTCAGTTATTCTTTTGGGGGGAACAAATTTGAGCTGGTTTTGAGTTTTCTCATATCTACAAGCCAAAAGAGACTGAAGGGGGTTGCAGCCTTTGCCTGCTTCTGCTCTGGGCTGTGCACTACAGATATCCAAGAGCTGATTTTCCCCTCCCAAAGCGCCTTCTGTCAGTCAGGCGCTGTTGGAGCAAGGCTCCCGACATAGCTGGTGGCACTGCAGAAATCTCTGTATCTCTACAGAGTGTGAGATCTGATGTCCAGGAGCCCCTTCAGTGGTTGCACTGTGCTGTGGGGAACATCTTCCAGGAGGAGGCATCTCTCCTTGTGGGTAGGGCTTGGATGAGCCTGAGCAGAGATGGTTGTCCTCTGCCAGCAACTGATGGCAACTCATGCGGCGAGGAGAGGCTCCCCGAGGGTCCCTGCACCTCTGATGGCCCAACAGGCACCTGGAAAAGAGCATGGAGACATCAAACGCCCATCACCATTGCACTTGCCTTGCTCATCTTGACGAGGTAGCGAGATCCCTTCAGGCTGGAGTGGGGCTGGTCCCAAGCACAGCATCTCTTATAGCCTGGCCATCCGCCTGCGCCACTGGACCGGTTGTGAAATGTCTCTGTTTCATCCAATTCCAGTCCATCTTCATGACACTTGTGCATTGCTTAAGGCTCTGGGGTAGTTCCTTAAAAGGGGTCTCTGTGGCTTTTCCTGCAAGGTCGGTGTGTCATGTTCTTCAGCTGGGTGGCAGGGAGGTGGCCAGGGCATGGCCATGTCCCCTTCACCCCTCCACCTGGTTATTGGGGCTGCATTTCTCCATCAGCTCTCAACAGAAGTCCATTCCCCTTGGCTTCTTCAATTCCACCTGTGTTACTTTCCTCTGTAGGGGTGTCTTTTCATGCCATGAGGCAAAGGGGACCCGCAGCATCATGCCTGCCCTTCTCCAGTGAGCCAGCACTGCTTGGCCCCGTAGCACCCCCATCCTTGCAGAGCTGGCGCACACAAGCACTGCACCTGCACCCAAAAGCATCTCCCACTGCATCTCACAGCCTAGCACTGATGGTGTGGCCAGGGTCACCTGTGTGACACAGGGACAGAGCTGGTGCTGAGGGCAGTGCTCCAGCGCCAGGGGACCATCCCCTGCCTGCAGCAAGCAGCTCTTTGTGAAAGACAAATAATACGGGGCAGGTTCCCAACCTGACAGGGCTCCAGAAGCTTCACTTCATCTCAGCTTAGCAACAGCTTGTGTCGAGGGTGGTTTCTCCCCACCTGAGGAATGCTCTAAGCTGCGGAGGCCAGGTGTGGCTGAAAGGTGTATTTTTACTTTTTAGGATTGTAGCCTTGCTTTGTGGCTTTTTTTGGTTGGTTTTTCTCAGTGTTGCAGAGACCCAGTGCAGGCACTTTAGCTCGGAGCAGCTAAGATCAGGAGCAAAACGAGATTTTCCAGTGCTTCTTCATTAAACTGCTCTGCCTGCTGATTCAGCTGACTTGTCTGGGGGTTTGTTTAACCTGCCAGACACGATGCTAATCTCAGACACAAAGTGGAGGCCAAAACGGGGCCATGGCCAGGCCTGGGGGGGCAGCTCCAGATTTGCTGACACAGGGCAGCGCCGTGCAGGGAGCTGCGCGGGGATGCAGCCCCGGTCCACGCACAGTGACCACCCAGACTCCAGCCCTCGTTGGTGGGGGTGTGCTGCGTTTCACAACAGGACTGCTTTGATGCACAAAACAGCTGGAGAAGGACCGGGGCGTTTCACAACAGGGTTTCAGGGACCATCGGCTCAGTTGCAGAGTTTTGTAGCAATTTCAGGAAACCATACTTTAGGTCATTTTATCATCCTGGAGGTGGGGAAGAGTGAGGATGGGTTACGGCGTGTGGGATGGGCCAGGGATTTCCAAAGAGGGATGGCAGCCAGACCCTTGGATGTGCCCACCAGGCAGCAGGGATGATCCCCAGCTGTTTGGTTTTCAAATCCCAGCGTAGTCACTGAGGTGACCAGGGAGCCTGGGTATTGCTTAGGGTCACAGGAGTGCACACTAGCACGACTTCTTGCCTGGCTCTGCAGGTCTCCTTGCAGCGGGAGCCTCGCTGCCCAGCCGTGCCTCTAAGCCACGCTGAAGTAGCTGCAGCAAGCTGCAATCCTGGCCCCAAGGCCACCAGGATTGAGCAAGCTGGCTGGAGCTGCAGAGGGGAAGGAGTGGGAAGCAGGCACCAGGCAGCCGGCAAGTAGCCTGATAGCCATGGCAAGCAAAAGATCTGGCTCAGGGTGACTGGGCTTGGTTGTGCCCCGAGGACCTGAGCCCTGGCAGGGCACCCCGTGCTTGACAATGGTTGCAAAACTCTTTCAAAACATACATTTACAGGCAAGTGGCAGGCTGATGCGCGAAGAGGGCACGGCAGGGTTTGTCACTATGTGGTTTGCTGTGTTTCACAGCAGGTTTGAGCCCAGGATCAGAATGGGACATATGTTTTGGTTGCTATATGTGGTTTTAGCTTGGAGAAGCCAGCAGATGCACTCTGAGCCCTAACTCCCGAGCACCTTTGAGTATCATCAGACCAGTGATGCTCCAGCTGTGACCTGGCACAGGCAGCCTGGAGGTTTTCCCATCCTGGAGCCCCAGGGGAAAGGATTCCCCAGTCCTTTAGCTTGAGCCAAAAAGCATTCACATGCATCTTGGCCATATCAAACAGCTACAAACTCAGCTGCTTGGCAGGCACCACCTTGGTCCAGCCCAAAGGGAGCTTAAGAGCCAGCTCCACTGCTCACACAGGCATGGCACAACTGCTGCAGGGTGCTGGACCCTCTCCAAGCCCTCCTGGAGCCCTGGTAGGTTGCAGGGCTGGATCTGGCCATTGCACTTGCCCTTCCTGCTTGTGCTGCAACATGCAAAGTCTTGCTTGTGCCGGGGCAGTTGCCTTGCTCAGCCCCATGGGGTGGTGGTATCTGAGCGTTTGGTGAGCAAAAGAGCTGGATTACAGTGTATTTAGTACCCAAAATAGTTTGTTTGGTGCTGCAAGACATCTCCCAGATGGCTCAGCCAGGGGCATGATGCTTGCGTCCTGCTGGGGTCCATCAGGGTTTTGGTGAGAATATTTTACTGGTGGAAAATTGAGATGGAAACCACCTGGGTGTTCCATCTTGGCTGGGTAGCAAGTGATTCAGCAGGGTTGGAAGGGAGCACTCCAAATGACTTGTGTGTGTGGGAAAACTCTGAAATTTGAGTTTTCATTGGGATTTAGGGAGAAAATTTTAAATCTCAGAATTTCCCACGGACTAGAAGCTATATATACAGATATAGTAACTTGCGTGTGGCTTTTTTTTTTCCCCTAAGAGGTTCCTGGCTTGTTCTTGTTGTACAGGCTGTTGTGTTCTGTTGTGAACTGCTGTTGTCCTAGATATTAAAGCATTTTTCCTGCTCCTGGGTGATTATGCAACCGAAGGATGCATTTGGTGTGGCCAAAGGGGAAAAAGCTAGATGAGGATGGGCAAAACAGGAGGTGCTTCCCCAAGCTAGGCTGGCTCTGCTCTTTCCAGTCTATGCAGAAAACTTCCTCTGTGAGGAGAAAAACCTCTAAGTCATCAGCTGCAATGTATAGCAGTTGCGTAAAACCCTTGCAGAGCTCGAGGAGTGTCTTGCACTGGTCTTTTGGCCATTAGTACCCTCCTAGCCCAGCAGTCCAGCGCTCTCGACTTGGACCAGACACTGAGCCGTACAGCTCTTGCCCACTCACTGCATCTCCACCACAAGCCTCTTCCTTTATGGGTTTTTGGGGTGCCTCAGTCAGGCAACCACATCCCACAGCTCCAGCAGGACCACGCGTTTGCTGCAGCTGGTGCCCACCCTCCCCATCCCTGAGATGGATGCAAGAGGGAGTGCTGAAACAGGAAAGACTCCGTGAACTTCAAGTGATGCTTTATTGTCTCACAAGCATGAGTGATCCAAGCAGACAGAAAGCAGCCAGAGCCCAGTTCCTACAAGCAACCCCCTCGGAGTTTTTTCGCCGCTCGTGCCTCAAGGCTCAATCCTTTTCTGGTGCACAGCGGTCATCCTTGTGGCTGATGCGATGGGCATCATCGGTCAGCTTGGCCAAGACGATGGTGAACTCCTCGAAAGTCAGCTCGCTGTCCTTATTTAAGTCTGTCTCTTTGAAGAGATTCTTCAAGTAGTCAGGATGGTTCCTGCCCTGGAATTGGGGGACAGGACATGTGTTAGCATGCCCCCTCCCTGGGCTGCACATCCACTGGTGGAAACCAAGCCAGCTTTATTCTTGCATGCCCTGGGAATTGTTTGGAAGCTGCAGGATCATTGTGACCCTCTCCCACCTTGCAGTTAGCCCCTAGTTAAAACTCCAGGTGGACAGGGTCTTGTCCCAAACCCCTTTGGCCACTCAGTACCCCTGCAGTGGCAGGAGGGGTGAGCACGGGTAACCCCACAGCACATGGACAAGCTGGGTCTGATCACAGAAACCCACTCTGTGGACCACAGCCATGGTGGGGACTGCACCCCATTCCCCCAGGAGCATCCCTGGAGGCAACCTCAGCCTCCCCGAGGAGAGCATTCCTCCAGGGAGCACAACGTGGTTCCCGTGGCACTCACACAAGCTTGCAGGAAGGTCGGCGCCTGCTCAGTCAGCAGCGTCTTGAAGTCATTGAAGTTGAGGAGGTCAACTTGGCCCTCCCGGATGCTGTAACGGTGGTAGACATCCACAATGGTTTTCAGGGCCATCTCCAGCGTGCAGTTTCCAGGGAACCGCCGAGTCTCAGGAAGGTTGGTTGTGGTGTGGGAGTGCACAGACATGGCTGAGCTCTTGAGGTACCTGCAGAAACTGTGGAGAAACCTCAAAGCCATGAGATGCATCAAAAATCAGGCACCCCATGTCATGCTCTTGGGCCCCCAGCCCAGGCTCACCAGCCTAGCAGCGGATCCGCACCAGGAGCTTCATCTCACGGGCTGAGCAAGCTCACAGCACCCAGCGTGCCCGGGGGCAGTTGGCAGCTCCTCAGCACGGAGCAGGTAATAAGTGGCTTTAGGAATATTGCTGTTTTACAGCATCACCTAACCGCCTCTAATTTCAGCTTTGCCCAAGAAGCGGCTTGTTCTGACGGACCTGGAGGCATTTGTCAGGCACGTTAGACAAACCCATCAGGCTGCAGTCGCGTATCTGTACCCTACCACTGACAGCAAGGATGACAGTAAGGCAAGGAACACAGTTCAGCTGTGGGTTCCACTGCAGCCTCTGCCTGACCTCCTCCTCTTTGTGAACCTCCTCTAAGGGCTGCAGACCCTTTTCACTGCAGACACTGAGACCCTGCTCTCTGCTGGGTGCCAACGTACAGGTGACACCCCCAAAGGGTGCTCTCCTTGCCAGCAGAAACAATTACACCTCTACTAAAGGTGGCACAGCAATGCCATTAATTTATACTTGTCTTGTAGACAAAACCAACCTCCTACGCTGCCCCAAGTAGAAAGCATCACCCTGGAATAAAATAGACATGGCATGAAGTGCCACATTCAAAATTGCTTCTCCCTCATCTTATTTCCTGCAAGAACCATTGCCGTGCTACTTACCCTAGTCTCCACGGAGGGTTTGCAGAGGATGGGTCAGTTGTAGTGATCCAAAAGCCTGGGCAGCCCTATTTATACATGTCTCAGGTCCTCTTTCATCAGAGACAGTGACACACCTGCTGCAAGCAACAGCTTGAGTTAGTATTTCCCGTAACTGGAAATTGCAAGGTGGGAACCTCTGAACCCTTCCCTGTCTCATACCTCTGCACATAGTTCCTGGTTGCACCCACCGGGCTTTGGAAATGCTGTCCTTCCACCCCACTGTCACCCCGACAGCGCCGAGCCGCTCGCGTGCTGGGCGAGCGGTGGGGGAAACGCTGGATGTGCCGTCACACCTCAACGTGAGCCTAAAGGCAAAGTCAGTCTTGGCAAAACTTGCCGAAATTTGGCAAATTTTGCTGAAAATTTTGTGCTGGTGTAGGAGAAAGATGGGTTGTTTCAGAGACGTGCATAACTTTGGCCCTTGGTTGCCTTTAACGTGATCTCTCTGTTTTCTACAATACCAACCGGTGGAAGACTGGCAAAGATGAAGGCAGCATCCGCCTTTTAACTGTTTCACAGAGTATTTCCCATTACTTTTCTGTTTTCACATCATTTGTACTAGACCTTTCCTCTTGCTCCAGAAACTTTGTGAAGGAAACTGGGCGTAAAAAAAGAAGAAAATCTGGGATCAAGGTCTTTACTGGCTTGAGCATTAACTAGCAAGTTTTTGGCAAGTCACCTCTGTGTGCCACCCACCTTGTGTTAGTAGAACAGGTACTGGAAGAATGAAGAAACTATAAAAAGCTGTGAAAACAAGACAATAGATTCCAGGAAGAGGGTAGGAACAGAAAAACAGAAGAGTAACCATTCCTGTTTGAAGATGCTTCTTGTGTGACCCGGGGGCAATATCAAGAATTGTTGCATGAGTTTTACTCTGGTATCCCTGACTCACTTCATTGCTTTTTTTTTTTGGTTTTCCTGCTCTGCTCATTAGGGACTGTCAACAATCCGAAGCTGCACCCTCATTCCGCAGCTGGCCTTGCAAGGCATTGGCCAATGCTGGATTTTGCCCCGTGTGCTTGCATAGCACCCACCAGCCCTGTGGGCTCTGAATTCCCACCTATCCCACTCAGGTTCCCCAAAATGAGGGGGCAGCTCGCAATGCCAACCCCACAAGAGGAGCAATGTCTGAGTGACACTCAGGTGCCCTGGTAGGACAGTGAATGACGCCTGCCTCTGGGGGACAAGGGTGGCTCCCCAGTGGTGAAATCGTGGAGACAGAGTGATCACTTGTACCACCAAGTGTGAATAGCCACGCGATGGCCCCGTGCTTCCTTTTGTGGCTCGGTTTCACAGGGGACAAGCTTCTGGTTTCAGCTCGTGTTGGAAATGTCAGAGCCTCCTCAGCCTGAGGGTTTCCCACTCAGTGCGCAGTCACTGACAGACCCAGGAGCTCTTTTCTGCTCATGTATCTGCTTCTCCGGGAGCCTGCAGTGGCTTGTGAATGTGCTGTGATCCAGGGGCTGTTGCCCCACACTAAAAAAACATCCAACTTTATTGTGCGGAGTTAAGACCAGCTCTCTGGAGCCTCTCAGCCTCCTCCTTTGCTGTGTTGGGGCTTGCAAGACAAGCGTTGGTTGCTTTGTGGGTTGTAAAAGTGTTGCATGTACCCCCAGCTCCAAAGCTGGGTCTTGGCAGCCACCTGGCGAAGCAGCTCCAGGCTGTGCTTCACCCCGGCATGTCCTGGAGCTGCTGCAGAGACGGGGCAGGAGATCCAGGGCTGAGGATGCTGTTGCACAGCCACCGGCTGCCCCTACCTGGAAAACTTCCCCAGTGTGATGGGGTGCTACACACCCCGCTGGGTGCTGGGGCCATCTACCCAGTGCAGGGAACCTGCTGAGCCTGGGGAAGGCGGTGGTGAAGGGGCATGCCAAGGGGTGACACGCTTCAGGATGGGGAGCCCATGCAGCCTGTGCTGCTCAGCTAGGACCTAGCAGCACTGTTGTTCTGGGTCCCTGTTCCTGCGACCCCCCAGGGAGCAGGGTCCCCCCGTGCCACCTTCCCTTTCCCATTGCTTCTCCAGTTTAAACTGCATCTACCCACCCCACCCCCCAGCCACAGGCTGAGTGCCCGTTGCACCCTCCCTGGGGACAGCAGGACACTTAATACAGATGCATTTGGTGCTTGAAGAAAGAAATTTTATTTCAATGCTATAGGCAGAAGCAGATGACCAAGCTTTGGTTACAGGTTTGTGCTTGTGGACAAACAGATGGGATGATGGTGCTGGAAGAGCACAATCCCACGGGCACAGTCACCCTAGGAACCACTTGGCTTGCAGGGACCGTGGCCCTGGTCCTAGGCATGGTCCTGACCATGACCAGGGTGCTGGTCCTGGGTCTTGTGATGCTGGTGGGACCTATTGTGGGCATCGATGACTACGAGATTCAGCGTGGTCAGGAACTCTGTGAACTTCAGGCGACCATCATGGTTGTAGTCTGCTCTGGCAAAGAGTTTGTTTATGTACTCATCAACGGTCGTGTCAGGCTGCAGCAGGAAAAACATGAAAAAGAGTCAGCCAGAAGCACAGTGGGGTTCAGGGTCACCCCGCCAGCCCACAGCTACAGCACGAGGCTCACCCAGCAAGGATTGCACGGTTTCAGGAAAACCCTAGAAAAACCTTCCCACCCTTTTGGGAGGCTCCCAGCCACCCCTATGCCCCAAGGAGGCCGCCACTCCTGCAAGCTGCGGCCAGCATTGGGAGAGCTGGGCCACGCTCGGCTCTTACCGGCATGGTGTTGCGGAGGAAGGGCTTGGCAGTCTCCTTCAGCAGCTCCGAGAACTCGGTCTTGTTCAGGTAGTCATCTATGGGGTACTTGATGGCATACTGGTGGTAGATGTTGATGGTGCACTCCAAGGCGAGTTCCAGGTCGGTCTTCATCTTGCTAGGAAGGGACAGGCAGCAAAACATTAAACCTCCTTGGAGGAGAAGGCGATCCTTCTCCTCCAGGAGTCCCAGCTGGGCTTCGGCTGCCCGGCAGGGTCGGGCTTGGGTTCATCCCAGTGGCACGAAGCCTGAAGCCACCATTTGGTAGGGACCTGCTTACCTACAAGCCGCGCTGGGGCTGACTTCTGCAGGCGGCGGTGATCGGGACGATGGGAGCGGGCAGGAGCAGTGATGGCGCGGTGGAGGTGAAGTCTCTTTTATACTCTCTCTGAGCTATGATTTGTGACACCCTCAAATTTCCTTCAGGGCAATAACCCCAGGAATTGTGCAAGGCTACGCAGCACACCCAGGTGGCTATTTCTTGCCTGGCTCCAGGAACTGGCTGCTCCCACTGCTACCGAGGGAGGGGACACACCAAACTAATTTGGGCAAAACAAGGAAACGCCAAAAGAGATATTTGCAAGGAACAAGCATCGTGGGTCAGCGACGGCACAGGGGTTTTCCCAGGAGCCGGGACATTCCTGCAGAATGTGGGGGTCTTTGCAGAGATAATGGAATTTTTCTGGATCGCACACAAGGTCCTGGGTGAGGGTCTCCAGTGGGATGATGCTGGTTTTTTCCCAATGGGGTATGTGGTTTATCACTCCTGTACCTGCCCTAATGCTGCTGAATTTGGAGGGAGGTGTGGTGCCTGCCCACAGCACACCGCTGCACAGGTGCTGGGGGATGGCCGATGCATCCCACCCCCCAGTCACCCCTCCAGAATCCTGGGAAGCATTCCTCCTGAATCATTTCTTCAAGCTAGCCAGGGAGCCAAGATAAACATAACAAATCCAGGCACGCCAGCATCCTGGAAACCTGCCAGCCAGTCTTAGGAGGTGACATTTCCCGGCATTTGTAATCCCTGCCTGATGATAACCGAGGGCATTGGCAATTGTTGCCTGTTCCCAGTGTTGGGGGGATGCCACCACATGCAGGAGATCCTATGGTGTTCCCAGGGCTGCTAAGCCCTGTGTGTGTTGAGGGAAAGAGGGGGGAGGGGGGAGCTGGTGAGGACCCTGTGCCTGGGGTGCCCAAGTCCATGCTCGGTGGGATGGGCACAGCAAAAACCCTGTCCCAGCCATTAAGCCTTTTAGGAGATGAGGACAGAGGTGGTGATGCATCTCCCTGTCAGCCTCCTAATCCAGGAGTGTGCAGGATCGGTGCCAAAAAAAGCCTGAATTGCAAAAGAGTGAAACAAAGGGACAGGTTGTATGATGGAGGCGGGCACGTCCTCTCCGGGAAAGGGAGTTGCGCAGGGCTGATCGGCAGGACGTAGGTGCACCGTTGGCGAGATGTGATGGGACACGTGTGGGGAGGTGTGAAGGGATGTGCCCATGCAACGTGGGAAGGTGGGAGGAGACGCAAGCGCGCAGTGGATCCTCACGCTGCCCTTTGCTGCCCAACCTGCCAGGGAAGCCGCTTGCCCACGCAGCGGGAGCTCCGGGTACGTGCCCTGCCTTGGAGCCCAGCTGCTGTGCCGTGGCAGCCCACAGTCGGGTGCAAGCAGCACCCTGGGCTGTTGATATCAGCTCCGTGGCTGAGTGCAGCCGTGGGGCTGGGAGCAATGGTGCCCCAGGGATGGAGCCGGTACAGCCCCGAGGGCACGGCAGCAGGGCGGTGACAGGGTGTGGATGGATGTGGGCAGGCTGGGATGCTTATGAACAGCACCGTGCCAGCTTCAAATGTTCACAGGTTGGGCATTAAAAGAGCCGAGGGCTTTAGGGGGGTCCCTTTCACCTGCCTCTGGGATACAAGTGAGGTGCAGCCACATTCTCAGGTGTTTCACCAAGCCTGGAGGGATGGACACTTTTTTTTTTTTTTTTCTTGATATTGATGCTTGGCTGAGTGCTGGATCTCAAAAGCTGGCATTCGTGAAACAACCCCTATGCCCTTCATTTGGGGGAGCAGGGGGATGAGCTTCAACCCCAGTTTCCTGGCAAACCAGCCCTTGCAAAGCCAAGGGTGCTGTGCCTGGGTGGGAGTCCAGGGCAGAGCATCGCCAGCACCCAGCAGGATCTATCCATGGGGACACAAGCACTGAATCTCTTGCTGAATCCTTCCCATCCATCCCAGCAGGAAAAAACCAACAGTGCCATCCAGAAGGTTTTAATTTATTTAAGGTTCAAAAATTGCTGTGTTCCTAGTAACAAAACTTTGTAACAGGAAATTTCAAAAAAATTTACAAAAGGACCCTGAAAGGCCCCGGGGGACCCTTGCCACGCTGGCTGGCCCAGCTCTACATTTTGCATTCCTTCAGTGCATCCCTGTAGATCATGGCCAGGGTCCCCAGGAAGGTGATGTACTCCTAGAATTCACTTCCTCATCTTATTTATGGTGCCACAGCTGTGGGTAGCACAGGGATGGAGGGGAGCTCAGCGAGCTGCCACGAGCTGGTCCAGCCCTGGGGGAAAGCCCCTCCAGACCCAGCTCAGCGCAGCCCCCACGGTACAGCCCTGAGCAGGCAGGGGGATGCCCCGCGTCCCCACCGTTGTGCCACCCCGGGGCTGTTGTATCAACTGGGGCTGGTGGCTGCAGGGTGACTCATGGGGCACAGCCCAAACGTGGCTCCTGGCCGCCTCCGCACGCTGCCCCAGGGTTGGTGGAGGGGGCAACGCTGGGCTCAAAGCCTTCACGGCATCTCCGCTCGCCGGTGCCTCCAGCAGCAGCCCCCAGCTGAGTGATGAAGGTCCAGCTCCCAGGGGGGTGGAGCAGGGGGGGCATCCACATCTGGAAGGGATATGCTGCACATCTGGAGCCCGGCACGCAAGCGCAGGTTGGCTGCAGCTGTTCAGTGAAGGGGGAAAAGGGGGGTCAGAGGGAAGGAATGGAGACTTACAGATGCGAGCGGGGCAGGCTCCGGTGCGGGGAAGGAAGGGCTGTGGCTGCGTGGCTCCTCGTGTTTATAGACAAGGGCTGAGTCCTCCCATGCTGTCAGCCCAGGAGGGCTTGGGGGGGTAAGTGGGGTAAGTCAGTCCTTTGCACACCACAACCCCACCCCGAGCAGGAACGCAACCAAAACCCTGCCCCCCAAGGATTTACTTGGGGTGGGGAAGGAACAAGGGTCCTGCAGGTGGGGGGACAGATGCTGACCCCGTGTGAGCTTAATAATTATGGTTTAAAAAAAAAAAAAAAAAGAGTTGTTAACCCGTCACTGTTATCACGGCGCCGGCGGGAGGGATTAATCCTTGTGAAAGCTCCTGCCTTGCCTTGCACGGCCACGAAGCAGTTATCGGGGCTGCAGGGCAGGGTGCTGCCAGGCAGAGCCCGCCGCTGACTCACGCTAACGTGGCCGGCAGGGATCAGCCCGGCGGGTGGTTTACGAGGGCTCAGGGAGTGCTGTGCCCACGCTGCAGCAAACTCCGGCTCAGAATCGCCTTTACTCTCACTCATCAGCCGGTACCTGCAACGTGGGTCTTCCCCGGTGTGACAGCACCCCTGTTCCTGGGGCGAGAAACCTCCATGGCAAATCACGCAGAGGACTTTGTTTAAAACAACCTTTATTGAAAGAGCATCAGGAAGACAGCGGGAGGGTCATGGGGGTAGCGACGCAGCCCGGGGTCGGTGCCCCGCGCTCACTTCTTGCGCGGCATCTTGTCGGGGTAGTCCTGGAAGAAGTCGTTGCACATCATGGCCATGCAGGCCAGGAAGGTCACGTATTCTTGGAAATCCACCTCGCTGTCGCTGTTGCTGTCCAGGTTGCGCATGAGCTGCTGTAAGCTGGCCTCGCTGGTTTGTTTCTGCCCGGGGCAAGAGAGGGGTTAAAATGTGGGTTTGCATCAAGGGTCACATCCCCGAGTCCCAGCATCGCCCATGGGACGTGGCACCCCCTGCCCCACGCTTACACTGAAGCTGGGCAGCTCCTTCATGAGCATCTCCTTGAGCTCCTGCTTGCTGAGCTTGTACTTGTCCCCCTCCTTCCCCGAGTACTTGTGGAAGGTGGAGACGATCACGGCCAGCGCCTGCTCCAGGGGGCACGCCATGAGGGATGTCAGCAAGCCTGGAGGCACCAACAGCGAAAACAGGTGAGAGCAGAGTTCAGCATCCCCAGACACCCCCATGCCAGGGGGCCAATGGTCTCACCCAGCCCCCCAGACTGTGCAGGCTGCTCCGATGCCCCACTCCCAAGCACGCACCGGGATGCATCACCATTTCCTCCCTAATTTCACCCTCTCGCTAGCAGCCGGGCTGGGTGTTGCCATCTGGCACCGGTGCTGAGCAAAAAAAGCTCCAAAAAAATCCATGGCGGAGGGGAGAACGTGGGGGGAGACAGCAGCCCCCTCCTGCCGGAGCCAGGCACGGAAGGGACACACGCACTTTTCCAGCCCTCGGAGGTCAAATGCCACCTTCAAGCTTGGCTTGCTGCAGCAGGAACCTCACGCTCAGCCCCAGGGGAAAACCTCTGCAGGGGGACCCCGCTGCGGGATGGGGCGGCTGTGCCACCAGCAACATCTGGAGGGCTAGCGTGGCGAGGGGGAGCAGAACACGGTAGGAAAAAAACAACTCACCAACAGCTCAAACGAAACAGCCGAGGATGGGCAGGGCGGGAGGCGAGCCGGCGTCAGGCCACGGCATTTATAGCCCCGCCTGGGACACCTCCCTCGCTACCCGGATGGGAAGGCACCAATGCTGATCCAGCGTCTGTCTGGATGTTGGCTGGCAAAGGAGGAGAGGAAACCCCAGGAGCAGCCCTGCCCCCCCCGAAAAGCGTCCTGCTGCTGCACTGCCAAGGGAGCTGGTTTGGATTAGAAAGAGCAAAACGTTCCCCCAGGGCTGGGCAGGGACCACCTGGCCAAGGAGAATCGCTAGGAGCAGGGGATGAAGCAAGGGCAGTGGTGGGCACCTCGTCCCACCACTGCCAGTGAGGCAGGTGATGCCGGTGGGGAGCGAGATGCCACACACGGTGCTTTTGGCAGCATCCCCAGGGATATTTGGAGCACACAAACCCGAGCGGCTTTGCTGTTGTGTGCTAGCGTTTGGGTTTACATGAGGGTAGGGGTTTTTTCTGTTTTTAACTCGACTAGAAGCGATTTCTGTTTCCTAACTGTGAGGGCAGTGCGTCACAACACCCCGTTGTGTAACGGAGCGCTATTTTGGTGTCTGCATGTCCCAGGCACGTGTCAGGGAGCTGCAGGGCTAAGCCAGGAGATGACAATTTGCACCTCCCTGCTGTGGGGCGAACCGACTCTTCACCATGGTGCAAGGGTTGAGAAACACCCCCAGTGTCCCCGAGCCTGGCTGAGTCCCCTCGGGACAACGGCACCTGCTGCTGGGGGGACCAGAGTGTGAGACACAGGGGCTGAAGCCCTGATGCCCAGCGGGATGCAAAACCACACAGCATCTCCCCAGGTCGGGGGTTTCTTAAAGAAAACCGTTTTGGCGAAAGAAACCTCCAATCCTGAACCTCATCTCCCTGTTAGCAAGTGCAAACTGGTGTAAAATACTGGGAGGGGGCAGAAGCTCCCCTGGGAGCTCTTTATAAAGACCCTGGGAAGGGGGAGAGTAGTTTGGAGATGCTGGGGAGATGCTGGGAGGACCAGGGGGCTCAGGGAGGACCAGGGGGTCTCAGGGAGAACCGAGGGGCTCAGGAACAAGTTCTGCCAGGGGTCTGCTCTGCTACGCAATGACACAGAGGTTTTGTAAGGGCTTATTGAATCAGGGATGGTTCCTCTGGTTTTTGGGGGCTGCTGGAGAGCAGCTGCTGTGCCTTCTGCAAAGCAGCCCAGACCTGTGGGGAGGTGGCGGGGGTTGGGGGGCAAGCCCCGTGCTTCCTAGCCGATATCGCAGGCTGATGTGCTCAGGAAACTGCCGCTTGTCTGCAACCCCACAGCTCCATGGTAAACCCAGGGGGCTCAGGCTGACCCTCTCCAATGCAACCCCCCAGCGGGGGCTCGCCCACATCCCAGGGGGGAAGGGTCTCAGACAGCTCTTCTCCGCGGGCACTGGGGTCACGCTCTGGCTTTTGCACTTTGCACGGACCTTGCATCTTGCTGCCTGGTTCCTCCAGACCACCTTTCTCTTCCCAGACCCAGCACGTTGCCCAGGGCAGGTCATGCTGACCTGCAAGCTCAGGGAAGTTCATGTGTTTTGAGCTGAACGTGCCCTGAGCCTCGCCTCTCCCTAAGCCAGCAAGGACAGATTGCCGGCGGGGGGAGGTGGGGATGTCCGAGTACATTGCTCAGAGGCGGTGCCGAGCTGTTTTGCTCAGTCTTTTCCAAAAAATGCCTCCCGGGGCTGAGTTGCGCCGTGGAAAATCCCACAGAGCTGGAGGAAAGCGTGAGTCACCCAGCCGCCCACTAACCCACGGCACACAAAACCCCGGGGATGCGCACTGAGGCTTTGGAAAAGCTTTTATTGAAAGCCCCACGGTGATGCTGTGGGCAACGGGGGGTCACTTCTTGCGGGGCTGCTTGCTGGGGCTGTCCTTGAAGAACTCGTTGAAGCCCATGGTGACGCAGGCCAGGAAGCAGACGTACTCCTTAAAGTCGACCTCGCTGTCCTTGTTGTGGTCCAGGTCGTTCACGAGCCTCTTGAACTCTGCCTCGTCCATTTGTTTCTGCAAGGGGGAAGAAGGCAGTGGGTATAAGTGGTTTTGGGGTGCACGGATGAGCAAGGTTCTTCCCTATCCAGCCCTGCTGCTTGCAAGGAATGATATAAAAAGCCTGGGCTTCCCTCCCTTTGCCTCGAAGGGGGATTTTCTCTTTGCTTTTGGAAGGAGGTGGCCTTTAGAAATGCGGGTGGCTTACCTATGATCTGGGGCGTGCTGGCACGGCTACAGCAAATCCGCCTCTCGGTCATGAAAAAGTTTGGCGAAAAAGTTTCCCTTTCCTCCTCCCAGTTTAAACCACAAGCCAGAAGGGGAAGTGGGGGTTAAAAAATTATTAAAAAATTGTAATCGGAGCATGATTCTCTGTGCCAATCAAAATATTTCTGTGGGTCTAAGAAGTTTCCTTTCGGACGGAGCATGCTCCAGCACAAGTCCTCCTGGCCTCGCCTCTCCTTTTCCCCAGGGCTCGCCCTGGAGCACAAGGTCTCCGCGTGTCGCATGTGGGCTGCATCCATCATGCATGCTTGGGGAAATTCAGCGACCACCTCGGCTCACCCCGATTAGCACCACAGAAATGCTACGTGGAAAGACCCAAGGGTGGTTTGCTCCTGCCCCTGCAACACCTCCTGCCCGCGCCTGGGCACCTCCGAGGGATGCGAAGGGATGTGCCCCCACGGCCACTTACGCTCCCAAAGATGGGCAGCTCCTTGTTCAGCAGCTCCTTGAGCTCTGCCTTGCTGAGTGTGTACTTGTCCCCTTCCTTCCCTGAGTACTTGTGGAAGGTGGTGACCATCACGGCCAGCGCCTGCTCCAGGGGACACGCCATCGCCAGCCTCCTGCGTGCCTGGAGGGCAGAGCACCAGGGATGGGGTCAGGGCAGGCTTTGGGGGGGTGGGACCTCCACCCTGCCCAAATCGGTCCGTGATACTGCGGAGGGGTGGCTGCAACCCCAGCACCTCTTGGGGAGGTTTTTTGGGGTGCAGCGACTGCTGGGTGAGTTGCAGCTGGAGAGCAGCGCTGCACAACAGGCGATGCGCGAGGAAGGGGGGCAGAGACTCACCGGGGTCAGCACGGATCAGGCAGCAGCGAGGAGCCGGGGTGCTGCAGCCGGAGCGCGATGGGCATTTATAGCCCGGCCAGGGTGGCACTGCCCAGCGTGCCCCATGCAGCCCACTCGCCTCCAGGCTTTCCCAGCAGCTCCACGCAGGCGGTTTCGCCCACGCCTCATTTTTGCCTAATGACCTGTGTAATCCCATTAGTGGGAGGTGGGTGGGTTTGGGTGCTGCTGGAAGGAGCTGCCAGCCCTACTGGGGAGTCTGGGGACCGAGGCATGAGTCAAGGGGTGGGCGCAGGGACTGGGAAGGACTGCAGCATCCCTCAGGGCTCACCAGAGAAAGCTGATGACCAACCCGCATCCCCCCTAAACCATCACTGCACTGTCCCCCAAGCTGTCAGCCTTCTGGGTGGCCCCAGTCTCCCCCAGACAGACGGTCCCAGGCACTCCCATCCCAGTGACCCCAAGGCAAATGAACATGCTCCACAGCGGGGCTGGGGAGGTGACAGCAGATTTATTGGAGACATGGGCTGGGGCTCACCGGTGAGGCCATAAGCCTTAGCGCAGAAGTCATTGCAGACCATGCTGAGGCAGCCTAGGAGGACCAGATACTCCTCAAAGCCCATCATGTTGTCCTTGTCCTCTAGGTCCTTCAGCAGCACCCAGGAGCTGTGCTCATCCAGTTGTTCCTGGCACAGAGTATCAGCAGGGTCAAGGACGGCACTCACTGGCTGCGACACAGGTAGGCTTCAACCGCAACGGGTGTTTTCGGCAGATGGGGGGAACCTGTTTCAGGGAGGAGCGAGCCCTTTCCCAAGCCCCACATCTTCCCCAGTGGTGGGGAGAGACATGATGATGCTGGGGGGCTCAGTCCCAGTGTCCCCACACTCACCCCCATGAAGCCAGCTTCATTCAGCTCGCCCTTGCTCAGCTGGTGCTTGCCACCCTCCTTCCCCAAGCGTTTGTGGAAGGTGGCAATGTTGGAGGCCAGGGCTTGTTCCAGGGTGGTGGCCATCCTGGCAGGAAGCTGCTTCCAGAGGAGGGCACCTGGCTTTTCCCTGCAAACCCCCAGTTATGGTTGCATCGCCACCCACCCACAAAAGCCCGTTTGGTTTGGAGGAGGGAGCCAAGGTAAATCCTCGTCTGGTGAAACCCAAGGTGGCCTGGCCTCGAGCATCTCGAAGACAGCCAGACCTTCCGCCTCCGGTGATTGCAGAGGAAACATGTCTTCCTTCTCCCAGGGATCTGGCATCCAGAGAGGATGATGGGGGAACATATATTCAGAGCATTTTCTGAAATCTTGAAAATCTTGCGGCACATAGGACCTCGAGGCCAGTCCACCACCAAGGCTGAGCAAAAGCTGGTGTGCAGTGCCCGGAGCTGATCCCACCGGGGACACGAGGACAGGAGCGTGGCTCTGAGCTCCCTAAATTGGGGCCAGCTGCAGAGCCTGGCAGCCCCATCCCTGTTGCACGGCCCCCGCAGCATCCCCCTCCCTGGCTGCCGTATGGTGCCATGCAAAGTGCCCCAGGGCTTTCCAGGAGGAGCACCCAGGGGTGCAGCTGCCGAGCGCACGGGCACACAAACCACCCCCTGCCCACACCGATGCCCGTGCAACACTCTCACCAGTACACCAGTCCCCTGCACACTGGTGCACTGCAGCAGCCCCTCCCGTGCCCCCCAGGATCCCCATGCACCCACGTTTGCTCCCAGCACCTCCAGGGTGGGATATAATGTGCCCAGCTTTGACGAACACAGGGGTTGCAACTGCTCACAGCACCAGCCCGGATGCCCGCATCCTGTGGGGAAGCATGTGACGGGGGGGCGGGGAGGGGGGGGGGTTTATTCTGAATTGTGTCCATGTGCTGCTGCCACCGATCTGCATCTAGAAATAAGATGCTGGGGGCTGGTTGCCCCTCGCCCTGAGGATCTCTCCTGGAGAGACCCTGAGTGTCTAGCCTGGATCCCGGCGGATCGCTGGGATCCCATGTGAGCAGCTGGGCGCAGCGCCCAGCCGAGCCCTGCTCACCCCATAAGAAGTGGTGTGAGTCACGAGCCCTGCCCTTGCCGGAGAGGGATTCCTCCACCGTGACTCAACCGCAGCCCTGCCCAGTTGCTCCGTCTCCCATGGGGGCACCCCCAGTTTTCCCGGGACCCCCAGTGCTGCAGGGCAGGGGAAGGTGGGCTGCATGGGCAGGGGAACAGGCAGGAGCCGGCGATGCTCCTGCATTGGGGAGGGGAGCAAGCAGGGTCAGCGAGGGGGGCTGGCTGAAGGGGATGGGGGGTACCAGCTCCATGGAGCAGACATCCCCCCTGGCATGGGAGAGGGGGTCGCAGGGGGCCACTGCCACGCTCACAGGCTCAGGGCCAAGTCCCCTCCCAGTGGAAAATCCCCAGCAGGCGCCTGGGCTGCCGGCTTGGGCTGCTGCCAGCACCGTGGGCGTCACAGGGCGCCATGAGCCGCGCTGCAGCCTGCTCCCCGCCAAGCACTGCCGGCCTGGGGTGTCCCAGCACACTGGGGGGCCACAGAGCTTTGCCCCATCCCAGATGGGGGCCGTGCAATGCGCTGAGGTGCAGCACAGGAATTGGGGTCCCCCGAGACACCCCAAGGTTGGGATGGCTGTGCCCTTACAGTGCACAGATGTGGGACTCTGGTCCCAGGCTGCTCAGGACCCCATGTGGGGATGTGGAGAGGGTCCCCCATGACATGCGGCCGCAACATCCGCGCCCTGTGCCCCAGGCAGCGGCTTGGGGTGCTGTGGGGCCAGTGGGGGTGCTGGGAGGCCACGGTGTCTGCTGACACCTCGTGGTGGCTTGATCAGCCCCAGGGAACACGTCCCTGCAAGGCTGGGCATGCCATGACTGCGTGGGTGATGGGGGACAGGGCAGACCCCCTCCCTTGGCCCCCCACATCCCCTCGGTGCATGCATGCTGCAGGGCAGCCCCCCGGGAAGGCAGAGCCTCAGCATCACCCGCTGCTCCTCCAAACTTTATTGCTGCAATAAATAACCACGGGCAGGACCGTGCTGCTCCCCGAGCCCGAAGGACCAGAGCACCAGGCAGTGCAGGCAGGGTAAACCCTTCACCAGCTCAGGCAGGGGGAAAGGCACCCTTTTCCCAAAAAGACCCCCGACTTTGAAGGGGAGCTCCAAGGGGAAAGGGGGTCCTGGTCGCAATGGGGTTTCTGCCAGTGGGGCTGTGTCCCAGAGGTCTGAGGACAGACAGAATTCGTGTCCTAGATGAGGGGAAGCCTCTCCCTTTGCTTCTTGCCCAGCAGCCTGGCAAGGACAGGGCTTGCGGAAGAGAATGAGGGCAGGGATGGCGTGGTGTGGGGCGAGGAGGAACCCCCGGAGGCTGTGATGGCCTCGCACCCCCCAGCTCCCACCCACAGGGTCTTCCCGCCCCAATCGCACCCTGGCATGGCTCGGTCGGCAAAGCCGTGGGAGACCAGGGTGCCCCGGGGCAAATGGGGGCTCGGGGGGGGGCTTGGCAGCGGGAGAGGCGAGAAGCAGGGAGCCATGGAGAAGCAGGGGCTGAGCCTGGGGGGCTGAGCCCCGGGGAGGGTCCGGATGCCGCCGGCTACTTGGTGTGCTTGACACTCTGCTCCTGCTGGCGGATGATTTGGGCGATGGGGCTGGCGATGCCGCCTATCAAGGTCCAGTACTCCTCGAAGCTGATGCGCCCGTCTTTGTTCTCATCCAGGTCGCAGATGAGCTTGTCGGCCGCTCGACGGTTCCCAGTGTCCTGGGGGAGAGAATGGAGCCGCTCACAGCGGGGCAGGGGGAAAGCAGGATGCAGGGTAGGGGGGACCCCCATGCAGGTATGAGGAGCCGGTCCCCTGGCCCCACGCGCCCCAACCTCACCGTCAGCATGTGGTTGAGCTCACAGCTCAGCATCTTGCGGAAATCCTTCTTGCTGATGCGCCGCGGCTTCTTGCAGCAGCAGCGACGGCTGGAGTACTTGTCAAAGTTGTTCACCAGCACCTGGACGGCCCATTCCAGCTCCGTGCATTCTGCCATCGCTGCCTGCGGTCACCTGCGGGGACGGGGGTCAGGGATGGGGGCCATGGGACCCTCCACGTGCCCACGCTGGAGGCCAGGGGATAGAAGGGCAGGCGGCGTGCCACCAAAGCTCACGGTGCCATCACTCCGGGCATGCACAGGGGTCTCTGCTGCCACCAGCCCTGGGATCACCACAAGCCCCCCGGCAGTCAAAAAGCAGCCCCCATGGAAAGGCAAAATTCCAGCAGTGCCGATGTGCACGGTGCTCGTCTCCCCACACGGCTGCTCAGACAGGCTCACCCCAAAAATCCTCCGTGTCACCTGCCCTGGCGCAGCACCCGCCCCACGCCAGCCGCCCCACCTGCCCCCCCAGGGCGGTGGCCTTCGCGCGTGGGACGAGGTGGCAATTATGGCGCTGGGGCCGCGGGGCTCCGCGGTGCCAGG
>JAVJGI010000042.1:1204352-1219676 GCA_035590275.1 Ibycter americanus
TTCCCAGGGCTCATGAGGGAGGAATGGGGCTGGGAGCCGCACGGCGGCGGCGGGACAAGGGCAGGAATTACCGGCCAGCCCTCCTCTTGCTTCACGGCTCCGGCAACACCCCGGCGGGGCAGGTCTGGACCTGCCCGAGCCCCCCACAAACCCAGTCAAGGGCGTCCCCCACGCCCCGGGGTCCAATCCTGCTTGCCTGCTTGATGTTTGGGGTCGCCCCCTTCTCTCCGCGGTCCCCAGGCTACCCCAAGCCAGGAAGCTCCTTCCTATGGATGGACCCAACAGGATGGTCCCCGTCACAGCGTCTGGCGTCTGCATCCCAGGCAGGATGCAGAAGGCAGGGACGGAAACCATGTCACTTTGGTCGGCCTTGACTCTTTCCTGCCCCATCGGTGGCAGGGAGTGGGGTGAGCTGGGGCGTGTTGCTCCCCGTCATTTCACTGGAGCCACACTGATTTACACCAGCCTGGGGTACAACGCCGACCACCACGGCAGCGGTGGCTGCACGGGGCTGGGAGGAAGCCAACAGAGCGGCAGGCGTGGAGTCCAGAGGGGTGGCCCAGCACTGTCCCCCACTCTGGGGGCATCATCCAGCAGGGTGTCTGCAGCTTGGCTGCTCCCCAGGAGCAGGCAGGACCTGCCCGCTGCCACAAAACTGGCTCACATCCCCGCTGTCTTTGTACTGATCCTCCCCAATTCAGCCCCGGGCCGAGAACGTCGGGACATCAGGGTGGTGACAAGAGATGCGAGGCTCAGCCCCAGGCTCACTGCACTCTCGTGTTTGTCCCTGCATGCCTCAGCATGGCTGGGTGCCCTCCGAGCCATCCTTGCCCCCACTGGAGCCTTTGCTGTGCCGCAGCCCAGGCCCACACCATCCCAGGACCGGGGATCATTCCCAGTTTTCAGGGTGCTGGACACCAGGGTGGCTTTTGAACAGTCCCACTGCTGTGCCTGGCACAGCCCTGCGAGAGCTGCTTGCCGGAGACCTCCGGCTCCAGCCCTTCCTCATCCCCAGCCGTTAACTGCCAACAAAAGGTAATCAACAACACACAGAAAAAATCATCCACTGCACACCCACCCCCTGCACCTGCTGGGGTTCCCACATGCAGACCCCACGGCAGTGCCACCGGTCCCCTGCCACCAGCACGCAGCCCATCCTCAGGGCATCGTGGCTGTTTCTTCGCCGCTGACTCATGGCACCAGCCCATCTGCCACAGCGCAGCCCGCGTGGCCCCGCCATTGCCTGCGCCCCGGCCCCACCACGTGCCCCCGGGACCAGCCTGGGGCACGGGGACACTGTCACTGCGGTGGGATGCAGGGATGCCGGCAGGGCTGCAGCAGGGCTAGGCACCAGGTGGGTGCAATGGGCAGGACGGGGCTCGCTGGCTGCTCCGCTCCCGCCGCCACACTCCCCCCTCTTCTCTCCCCTCTCCCTCTTCTTCCTCACGCACTCACCAGCACCAGTGCCTGGAGCCAGGACCCGCAGCCAGGCACAGCCCCAGCGCTCCCTGCCCACGGCCCCGGCATCGCCACGGGCAAAGCAGCGGGGAAATGCCCCTTTTCCAGAGGCCAGACCCACTGGCAACCCCTTGTGCCGGGCTCTCCATAGGCAGCAGAGGCCGATGGATACTACCAAGCCCCGTGCCAGACCACCTGCCCCCCGGCCCGGCTCCCCCCGGTGCTCCCCCCGCATTCAGCAGGTCCCCTCCGCCCCGGCTCCGCGCGCGAGGTGCTGCCAAAGGGCTCAGGGGATTTCCACCACCCAACCTGCAGCGGCACGTTCCAGGGCTGCTCCTGGCTGGATATTCACCCCAAGGGTCCCGATGCCGGCTTTCCCATCCCCGGCTCAGAGCCTCACCTGGCTCCGTCTGGGGGTCCCGCTGTGTCCGTCTGTAACCGATTTGGCAGCACGGGCAGTGGGAGCTGATTACACCCGCTCTCTCCTCACCTTGCACCCATACCGCTGGGCCCAGCTGGGCTTTTAAAGAGGCTCCCACCCCTCCCTGACGTTCCCAGGGCGTTCCCAGGCTGGGACTTACCTGGGAAATGGCTCCCTGCGATTGCAACACCTGGACAGGTTGGTGCGAGCGGGGACCCGCGGTGGGCTCCAGCTCCCTCCCAGGGGCTGCTCTGTGCATGGCTGTGGCTGTGGAGTGACGACAGGAGTTTGGGGAGCACCCCGAAAGACCCCATTGTCAGGGAGGGGTGGTGGGCTCCCAGCAGCGGTGGTTTACCAGGCACGGTGTAACTCCAGCCTGGTCCCAGGGTTTACAAACGCGCCACCATCTAGCCGTGCACCAGCAGAAAGCCCGGCTTCTCCATCCCACGGTGCATCCCCGCCACCCACCCTGCTCCAAACTGCCCCACACACCCACCACCAGCAAGGCCAGCCAGTTGGGTCCAGTGTGGCACAGGATCTGGCCAGCAAGACGGGGGCATCATTTATTTGAACTAAAACCACTTATTCTCAAGGGTAAAAGGGGCTGGTGTGCATCGCTGGGACCCTGGAAGCACAAGCACCAGCTCCGAGCAGGGCTGTATGCAGCTCAGCCATCTCTAGATGCACTGGGTCAGATAAGGCTCTTCTCAGCTGGTAGCTGTGCTTGTAAAGTCACATCCGTAATTAATTGTCCCAGTAAATTGTACCCCTGCATGTCTACCAGAGCAATGGTGCAGCGATCTGATGCCAAGATTAGATGCGGGCATTATTGGGAGCTGCATATTTAAGGATGCAAAGTAGGTGGTGATATATTACAGGCAGGAGCCACCTGCTCAGAGGACCTTTGCAACTCTCGTCCCGGAAAAAACGATATGTGTCATACCAGCTCTCCACTGGCTTCTTCCTAATCTCAGTTGGGAGGAAGCAAACCCGTTCTCGGCCGAGATGCTCTGGTGTCGTTGATGCAACATCCCAGGAGGGTGGGAATCCCTCCCCGACCCTGCAGGCAAACAGCTCACCTCTGAATCATGGGTTTTCATTACTCTCCTGTGCCTGGCAGATGTCACAACCACATCCAGGCCCTTATTTTTACAAGGCATCCAGGGCGTGTGCATCTGTTCAGAGCAGCCACGTACCATCCAAACCCATCACAAGACAGTTCCCAGCCATTTTGATCCCTCCGATGAGGTTGGTGTCTCCCCTGGTCCCCACCAGCTCTGGGTTTGAAAGGTCAGGAGCACTTTGGCTTCTGGTGGACAAGCTCTGCCCCATGGGACCCTCTGCAGAGGGGGGACACTGAGCCCCGGCTTTGGGGGTCTTTGGTGACCACCATGGTGGGTACCCAGGAGCCACCACTCCTGCACACAGCACCCACCCTGGCATGGGCAAATGCATTTCTTGGCGTTTCCACCAGCGCGGTGCCATGCCTGTATGATCGGCACTGACTCACCGAGGGGCACCGACCACCCCAGCACAGGCTGAGCTGTTCCTACCATCTCCAAGGACTTTCCAGAAACAACAGATACTTACCGAGGATGGCTCACGCCGCAGGAATTGCCATCCTCCTGACAGCACACCATCACGTTGGGGATCCGGTCACCAAACCAGAAATAGGACCCAGGAGTCCCCACTCCCACAGCACATTCCCAGCCCAGTGTTGGGAAGAGGATCCAGGAGCCCCGGCTCCCCTTTCCCCCCCATCACCCCAACCATTTGACACATTTCCTGTCTCTAATTAAATGCACACCACACCTTTCTGCCTAATTTCCATGTATTTATTTCCAAGGCAGGAACAATAAATAGTCATTCTCATTGTGAAATCCACCCCAAGGTGAGAGGAGACAGAGAGTGGCCTGTGGCCGAGCCGCGGTGTCGGTGCTGCCGTCCCGGCTGCCAGCCCGGGAGGACCTGCCACCCTGGCCCGGCCTCGGATTTTATCATGTTTCTCTGGGGTTTGGTTCAGTTTTGGTTTGTTCATCTTTTTTTTCCTTCTTTCTCCACAGCACAGAGCCCAGCAAGGTGACGCAGGTGCTGCTGAGGTGCCCGCACCCTCTCCGTTTTTGGGGTCCCCGTCCTCATCGCGCCTCCGGGGATGCCCACAGGCACCTCTGGGACACAGAGCTCAGCGGGAAGGGTCCCGATGGCAGCGGAACGGTGGGATAACCGGGCTCAGCAGGTGCCCTGCACCCTCTCAAGGCCATTTATTCACCCTCCATGCACTCGGTGCCTGAGCTAATTGCTTCATCCCAGTGAGCCACCGCTTTGTGGCATTTACTGTTTTCTAATTTGCTGTAATTACACAGAAATCCCACACTCTCCTGGCACAGGTGGGATCTCGCTGCTGGACTCGCAGCTCTTGGGTCTTTCTGAGCCCAGGATTTCGGGGGTCTCCCCTGAGCTCCCTCCATCCCAGCACAGAGCCACATACCCAAAGCCCTCGGGATACCTGCTCCGGAGACGTGGCCCTGGCTCTGCTTGTGGGATCCCTGCAATGGGGACCCCAGGGCAGGAGCCACCCCAGGAATGGGGCAGCTCCACGCACACCCTCAGTGCCACGCACACCCAGAGCACCGTGCACACCTGCAATGCCCACACACACCCACGGTGCCACACACACCCCCAGCGCCATGGCCACCGCAGCACCGTGCACACCCACGCTGCTCACGCACGCCCACAGCACCGTGCACGCTTGCAGCATCCTGTGCATGCCTGCAACATCCTTTGCAGATCTGCAGCATCCCTTGCACACCTGCAGCATCCCTTGCACACCTACAGCATCCTTTGCACTCTTGCACTCTGTACTGGGGCCAGCGGGGCTGTGCAACCCAGCAGCGAGCGATGCTCAGAGCCACCGTCGCTGCAGCCCCGTCCCTCCTTGCCCCCTGCTTTCCCTCTCCCACAAAGGACAAATGAGGTCACCCCATCCTAACTGGTTTTTTTCCAATGTTTTCCTTTATTAATTTATACAAAAATGGTTGCAAGTGACGCAAGCTGATAACAACCCGCCACCGTCCCAGCCCCGAGCCCAGCCGCTAGCCGGGGGCCAGCATCCCTGGAGAGGGGCAGGTGGGGGAGCACTATGCAGGTGGCACACCCCGGCATAGCACCCCAAAACCTGGGCAGGCGCAGGGCACCACAGTCCCTGCACCGGGGGAAGAGCAGGGAATACACCCAGGCCATGCACGGCAATGTCGGTGCTGGCCCAGAGACCGGGATGGCCCCAAAGGTGCTTGAAGGCAGAACTGTGGCAAAGGGGCTCCCGTCGGGTGGCAGGGCACAGGGCCGGGGGGACGAGCCTGCACATCCAAGGGATTTTGGGGGAAAGGAGCCGAGTCCCTCTCGCTGCGATGCTCCGGGGCTGGGGGACCTGCAACTGGAGGGTTTTCAGGGCTGGAGGTGGGACAACCCCGGGGGTAAAGGCTCTGGAGCAAAGGACGGAGAAAGGCAGCTCCAGAGCCAGGGCCAGGAACCCCCTTGCCACCTCCCTCCCGCCACGGCACGGGCCAGAGCTGGGGATGGGAAGGGAGGCTTCCTGACGGGAAGGAGAGCCGAGAGAGGGCAGGGATGGAGCCGGGGAGGGGGATCCCTCTGCCCTGGCTGGGGACGCGGGGAGGAGACGAGCCCCGGCAGGGGCAACGCTGCATTTTCCCAGGCTCATCCCACCGGGACCAGCAGCCTCTCACGCTTCTTGGTGCAGAGCCTGAGGCCTCGGGCGCCTTCCCGTCCCCCGCCACCCTCTACTTCCTCCGGCAGCCCTTGGCCGCGTCCCCCATCATGTCCCAGTACTCTCCGAACTCCAGCTTGGCTTCATCAGGGTCTCCCATGCATTCGATCTTCTCGTCCAGCGGCCCAACACACTGCAGCAAGGGTGGAGAAAAGCATCAGGGTGATGGGGCTGCGGGGTCGCGCAGGCAGCCCGTGCCCACCCCAGCTCCCCCTGCCCATCCCCGGGCTCTGCCCTCACCTTGCCCAGGTGGGGCAGCTTCTGTACCACCAGCTCCTGCATCTCGTTGGGCGTCAGGTACTCCTTCTGCCCCTTCACTGCATAGCAGTGAAACTGGTTGATGACGGTCTCGATGGCCCGCTCCACGTCGGTGAGCTCCTGGCAGTCCTGCACGGGGAAGAGAGGGGTGAGCGCCGGTAGGACACCTCCCCGGGTGGCTGGGACATCCCCTGGATGGGGAGGACAAGCCCCCGAGTAGATGGGACACTCCCCGAGCAGCTGTGCCAGTGCTCTCTGCAGATGCTCAACCCCTCCTCAATGATGTGATAAACCTCCTTACCAACACGACAGCCCCCTGTACTGATGCGAGACCCTCTGTACTGATGTGAGACCCTCTGTACCGACGTCAGACCTCGCTGCGCAGATGTGAGACCCTCTGCACAGATGTGACACCTGACTGTACAGGTGTGAGACCCCCTCTACAGATGTCAGACCTCACTGTACAGATGCGAGACCCCCCCCCCATACAAATGCAAGATCACTCCATACAGACCTGACACCACGCCATACAGACGTAAGACCCCACCATCCAGATGTGAGAACCCACTGCCCAGATGTTGCATCCCTCCATACAGGCTCTGCCTAGCTGCAGTACCCCCTGTAGCTGCCATACCCCTCCACCTTGAGGTGACACGTCTCCCCACAGACATGTCACCCCCCGTCTCTGCTTGCCTGGACTTCTCCCTGCCCGGGGCCAGTGAGGCTCAGCCACCCCGGCGTCTCCAGGCACTACACCCACGGCGCGCGGGGGCCGCCGCGGCCGTCCAGACTGGTTCTTCCTCTCCTTTGCACAAGCGGCGGATGGCGGCATGAGTCAGTGCCCAGGACAACTTGGGCGCCCGCCGGGATGGGGCTTGGCGGTGCCAGGAGCCCCTCTCCCTCCCCATCGGGGCTGCAGACCCCTTCCCCCAGCTGGGTGGGGGGCAGAGACCGGCCTGACCCACACGCCTGGCTCCCCGGTCACTCGTGCTAATTAGCCAAAGCTGCGTTTGAAGGGAAACGATGGTGAATCACTCAGTATCTGTGGTTTCCCCTTGAAACACTACTAAACCACATCAGGCGATGCCCATTAGGAAGAACCCAGCAATCTTCAGAGCCTCAGCCCGGTGCCCTGGCTCGGCTGGCCGGGGCCAAATCCTCCACAGGTGCAAAGGGGAGTGGGCTGGGCACCTCCCATTTGAAAGCTGAGGAAAACAGAAGCCTTCCTGCCGTTGGGCATCCTTGGAGAGGTTGCAAGGAGCGAATGCAGCTCCCGAAGGTGAATCCACGGGAGCTGGAGAAAGCTGCCCGGTTCCCTGAGCTTTCAAGCGGCTCCAAGCCTGCAGCACCAAGTCCCCCTGCCCAGCGCCGGGGCAGCGTTGCCGAACTCTGAAACACACCCCCGGCTGCTCTGCTGGAGTCTGGGCTGGCCCAGCCGCGCTGCTCTGAGTCACCCCGCGCCCCAGGGCTGTGCTCTGAGCGATGGGGCCGTGGGGGGGTCACCCCTGTGCCCCGCACCACGCCGGGGGTCCCGGCCCTCCCAGTGCCGCAGCGTCGCTCATGCACCTTGCGCTTCTTGCGGCAGTTGCACTGGCCCATGCTGGTCCTCGCGGCGTCTGTAGGTCCTTGGTGGCCGAGGCGGGGGGAGCTGTCTTCTCCGATGGGTTTGGAGGAGCTGGCGGGGAAGAAAGCCAGGCTCAGCTCTCGGCTTGGGGGGAGTTTCCCCTCCTTCGGCACCGGGACTGAGCGCAGGGCGAGGAAGAAGCCCCAGGATGCAGTGAGCTGCTGGGACATGTCCCAGCGGCAGGAGCGTCCCTGCCTCAGCAGCAAGTCGTGGCAGAGCCAAGCGTGGGAGCAGGGGTAGTGCGGAGGGGTGGCGGGACCCCTGGGCACAGACCCCCATCCCGTGGTGGCAGATGGGCCACTTACCTGCTCCACGGGCTCTCCTGGATCTGCGCGGGCTGTGGCACGCCGGGGTTTTATACCACGGGGAGGTGTGAGTGGGAGCTCCCTGCGCGCCGCCAGCTGCGGTGTGGTGCAAGGCGTCTCATTTCGGAGCCTGGCGCAGGGCCAGCGTGGGGCTGGGAAACGCCTCCTTCCCGGCCACATTGATGGTTCCCCATCCAGCCCGGCCCGGCACAGCCGCTCAGCACCGTGTGGGAACGGGCACCGGGCACCAGCTGGCTCAAGGATGGGTCACCCCATGGTGGGGACCTCACCATTTCCCAACAACGCCAGGATGTGAGAGGTAAATGCTGGGAATGGGAGCTTGGTTAGGGGTGCGGTGCCAGTGGATGCGTGTCCCCTGTGCCACCAGGACCCCAGGGACGATAGGCATTGATGCTACGGAGGTGATGGCCGCTGCGGCATCAGTGCCGGAGATGCTCCCGAGCCCCACCCCAGTCCCAGCCACATCTTTGTCACCCATCGGGGTTGCACTAAGCAACCCCACAGCCCGGCAGGAAGGCGTTTGTGGGGTGCAGGGTGGCACCCTGCACACCAGACCAGTGCAAGGGCCATTTGGGAATGGCCCCATCCGTCACAGATTCCCCGCAGCGGCCACCCGAGTGCAGAGTGAGCCCCAAGCCACCACTCGTGTTGGGCTGGTCCCCAGGCACAGCGTGGCCACGGGCAGACGCGGGCAGGGGAGGAGGTGGGCTGGCCAAATCAGCAGCCCCCCGCTAAGAACAGCAGCGATGCTCAGGCTCAGGGAAACCTTTTTTATTAGCTCCGCATCGGCTGAGTGTCCCCACCAGCCCCATCACTTCTTCCCTGCTTTCTCCCTCCGCATGGCCTTCGCCAGCTCCCCGATCAGCCGCCAGTACTCGCCGAATTTCAGCTCCTCGTCATTGTTCACATCCAGCTCGCTCATCTTCTCCTCCAGCGAAGGGACATCCTGTGGGGAGGACAAGGGAGGCTTGGCTGCATCCCGGTCCCCAGCGAGCGGGATGGGGATGGGGGGAGCAGGAGCTGCTGCTCACTCTTGCTTGCAAATCTTAGGGTACCGGCAGCAGCCCCCCAGCTCGGGAGGGCCCACGGGGATCCAGCCACCCCCCCAGCCACCCCACACATGCTGCCCCTTGCCTCACCTTCATCAGGTTGGGCAGCTGGAGTTGGACCAGCTCCTTGAACTCGTTGGCCGTCAGTGTGCCCTTCTTGCCCTCCTTCCCCGCATAGGTGAAAAAGATGGTGACGATCTTCTCGATGGCCATCTCCAGCTCGGTCAGCTCGCCCGTGGCCATGATGCCGGGGCACGGCAGCGGCCCGGGGCTGCAGGGAGAGGAGCTGAGAGGGGGGTTGAGGCAGAGGGGTGTCCCAGGGAGGCGATGCCCGGGGTGCGTCGAGGGAAGGAGACTCTGTCCCCTTCCCCAGCCCACGGTGCAGCGAGTCTGCAAGGTCTCAGCTCAGCTCTGCAGGGCTGGGTCCTGGGGCTGGGGGCTGCCCCCCTGCCCGGCTGCTCCCTGGGCACCCATCGCTTGGGCCAGGCCCTCCCCAGCTGGCACAGGGCGGGGGAGCAGAGCCATTCGGTGATGCCGCTGCCATCCAGCACAGCATGGCACGCACACCACAGAGGCAAGCAGGATGGGGGGGACATCAGGAAAGGGATGGGGGTACGGCAGGGATCCCCAAGCACCACTCTCATTCTGCAGGCACTGGAGACACAGTGGCTGGGATGGAGACAGCGCTGCAAGCAGCAACTCCCTACTTACCCCCCTCGCCTGCGGGCAGGGATCTGCAGGCAGGTTGCGGCCCCCCGGGAGGTTTTATACCCTGCGCGGCAGGAGGGGAGAGCGCAGCACTTTGTGCCACGGTGTTGGATTTCCTGTTGCAGCCGGACGGACGCACAAACACCGCCCGGGCGCGGAAACATCCTCCTCTTCTCCCTCCCCATGCGGGCAGCGGACCAAATTCAGCGCTCAGCCCTGCTGGTGCGAACCTGTCCCGGTCTCCGTGACACCGCCTGGGTGCTGCCGCTGTAGGGATGCATTGGTGTGGAGCAGGATGGGACCACGGGGCAGAGGGGAGGGATGCAGGAGGACAGAACAGGTTTGCTGCAGCACCCGTTGGGCTGGAGCACCCCACGGGGCTCAAGCATCACCCAGACCTTTCTGGGGATGTGGGGTAGGTCTCACCCGCAAGTGCATCCGCGCAGGGCTGGGGTTGCAGTGGGGATGGGGACGTGGCCCCCAGCACCCCGCTCACGTCCCACCATGCCCCGACACAGTGGCTCATCCCAGCCCGCAATCCAGCAGCGCTGTGGTCCCCAGGCCGGGCTCAACCCGCACCGAGTGAGAGTTGTGACTCAGCCACCCGCTGACATCATCCCTATTAATAGTGGGCTTTGTAAAAATTAATTAATCCAAATTAATTAGGGGGTTGGAACTGCCCGAGCGTTCCCCTTTAATCATTGTGTATTTATAACATGGCAGCCCTGGCAGGTTTCCACCTGGGAGACGGAGCAGCTCTGCACCGCAGCATCGCCTTTCCCACGGGGTCCCCGAGCCACGTCCTGCACCCTGGCACCCAACAGACCCTATGTGGCCCCACGCCACAGCCCTGGGGGGAGGCGGTGGGGACAGCACAGGTGACAGCATGGGATGAGGGTGACATTGGGGACTGTCTCTGCCTGGAGCATGGCAGGGATGTCCCTGATTGCCAGCCACCCCATCCCTGAGTGCCACAGGGGCTGTGTCCCGGTGTCCCCATGGCAGCGTGACACTGGACATGATGGGGAGTGAGATCAGGGTGAGCAGCCCGCCCCCGCCAAGGACAGCACATGGGAGTGGGGTCCCAGGGAACCTGGCACAGCCGTGAAGCCCTCCACCAGCGGTGTTTTGGGGGCGCAGAGCAAGGAGGTCCCTGGTGCAATGCCACTGTCACCAGCCTGGTTTCTGCTGAGTCCTGACACATTCACTCCACCTCTCCACAGGGATGGGGAGGCTCCAGCCAGCACCAGGCAGCCCGGTCCCCACCCCACACCCGTCACACCAGCTCATGGGGGAGGAATTGGCTTCCTGCAGCCCCATCCGGCCCGGCGCCCTCCCCGGGATGACGGGGGAACGGGGACGGGACTTCCGTCGAGCCCCACGTCAGGGGACCAAGATGGTCTCTTGGGAAACCTCTGGGGTGAGTCAGGCTCTGCAGGGACAGGGACAGGTTTGGGGTGAATCACCAGCCCTGAGAGCCAGGCGGATCCGTGACTCGCCGCCCCTGGAATTCGGGGTGATGGGATGGGGTAAGGAGGTAGCAGGCGCTGCAGCAGCCTCACGACAGGATGCAGCCAAATCACAGGTGGCAGGAGAAACAGCAACTCCCGGTTGAGCCCCGGATCCCTGCTCAGGGCCACCCCCATGGGCAGGGAGTGGTGACCCAGCCTTGGGGACCCCAGCGCTCCTGGGAGGGGGCAGAGCATCGCAGGACCCCATGTGCCGAGGCGAGAGCTTGGGGTGCAGGTACATCCCAGGGGGTTGGCACCCGCCCCCATGTCCTGGTCCTGGTGTTGTCCCCAACCTGTCTTGGTTGGGGACCCCAACCAGGGACGGTCACTGTGGCCACGGCAGATGCCAGCTTGGCAGTGGTCCGCACCAGCTCACCGCACCCATCGGGGCTCCTTGGCGGGGAGCGTGGTTATCTGAGGCTGCAAAACGGGGTGCCCGGTGCCATCGCAATGCCGTCGGCCCTGGCACCGCAGGCGCCCGGTGGCTCTCCCTGTTCCAAACCCCAGGGATGGAAAAGCCTCTTCCATGCTCCAGCGATGGGACGGAGAGACAAGATTGGCCCAGCCCCGGCACCAGCAACTGGAGCAACTGGTTTAGCTGGGTCAAAGTGGAGCATGGGGAGTCGCAGTGGCTGAAACTTGTTCCAAGAAGTGTGTAAACCTCCTGGCATGTCCCTCGCTGCTCCCGGTTTGGTAAGAGCTTGTCCTGAGGATCTGCCAGCGCGGACACGCCAGGCGTGCTCTCCCCGCGGCCGGCACCGCAGCGGCAGAGAGCCCGGGGCCGACCCCTCCAGTGCCCATGCCATGTCCCCATGGTGTCGGGGTTTACCCTTGGGCACCCAGTCCAGCCGGTCCCACTGCTCAGGAACCACCTGGACAAATCCTGCTCTCCAGGGAGGTTTGGGTTTAATAAGAGTGGGCCAGAGCCCCTCCAAGCGCAGCCCGAGCCCTTGAGGAGCTCGGCACAGCCAGGCGGTTGGACACACCAGCTGTGCCGGTGCCTGGGGCACAGTGGCCCCAGCTCTGAGCCCACTGCCAGGACTGGGGTCGGGTTATTTTTAAGCTCAGGACCGGGTGGCGATGCTTGTTCCCGTCACGGGCAGCTGCTGCCCGACTGGGCAGGCGACACAGCCCCAGGGGCCAAGCTTTCCCAGAAGGGGCGGCCGGATCCTGCCCGCTGCCGTGCTGCACTGGGGACAGGGGCACAGGGGCTCCGCCGCCGCCAGCCTCCACGTCAACTTCGCCATGTGAGTGCCACCGGGGTCCCTCCCCATCTCCCCCTGTCCCCAGGCTCTGGATCTGGCTTCTCCTGGAGCTCACCAGACCCAGGACCCCCTCCCAGCCCCATACAAAAAACAGGAGCCTGAGCCTCCATCTGGGACCCCCACCTCTGTCTGGGACCCCCCTCACCTCCATCCAGGATCCCCACCTCAATCCAGGCCCCCCATCTCTGTCTGGAACCCCCACCTCCTGCCAGAGACCCCCTTTGCAGCCACCTCACCTGTCTCAAGTGCAGGACAGGGGTTGGACACCCAAAGACCCTGCACATCATCCCAAACCCCCCAGTACCCCCCATGCCACCCACCCCAGTGCAGGGCAGTGATGGCAGGGTGGCTACACGGGGTGAGGGGACCAGGTGACAGAGTGCTTTTGGGGTCCCCAGGCCAGGGGGGGTGCCACGCAGCCACGGTATTTCCCAACCACGGGGACCAGAAGCGCAGGAGATGGAAACGGAGGGAGCAGGATATAATTAGCCCCAAATTAGGGCTGGAATCCGGGATAAAGAGCCCGGCACCACCCGGCTCTTGCGAAAAGCCAGGACGCCGCACAGGCAGCTCCCAGCAGCCCCCCTGTAGGGGGGGGGTGGATAAAAAGGGGGGACGATCGTGCCCACCTGAGTTTGGGGGCTCAGCACCGCTGCTGTTCCCCCAGGGATGCCCGTGCCGGGGTTCGGCCCCACGCTGCCCCGCTGCACGGATGCAAGGCCGTAACGAGAGCCGTGGCAGGGCCGGGATTATCAGCATCGGCGATGCCAGCTCGGGAATCTGGTTTCTTGGCCGAGCCGTTGCTGGAGCAACCTCCGGGCTGGGATTGTGGGGCTTTTTTAATTTGACAAGAGGCCTTTCTGTGTGCAGGGAGCGGGTGGCCCCGGGGGGCCTGGGCTGAGTCACCCGATAGCCCCCACCGGCTCCCCCCGGCCCCGGCTGGCTCCCGTTGCAAGGCCAAGGACACCGGATACCCGCAGGTTATCGGCCTGGGGGAGGAGGGCTGGGGACGGATCCGGCACGGCACCGTGGCGCTGACAGATGGGGGATGCCGGCGGGCGCCGAGCGGGTGACGCCGCGGGGTCAGACCCCGGGCATGGTGGTGCCACCAGCGGAGCCAGGGCCCCTGTGCAGGATCCGACCCGGGGCTGGTGGGCAGAGCCAGCTGGGGGGTGGCCCAGTGAGGGACCCTGCTGCCCACCCCACACGTCCCCGTGCCCCCTGGCATCCCGCTGCTCCATGGGGCCACAGTGGGGCCAGCCTCAGCCGTGGGGGTGGCAAGAAGGGACACGCAAGGTTTAGTATGGGGAGGGACATAGAACCCCTCGCAAAAGTGACTCTCGGCATCGCTGCCCACCATCACCCCATAAGCATCAGTGGGGCTGGAAACGCTCCCCTGCATCATCCCGTGGCCGGTGCGGGGTGAGCGGGACAGCGGGACGCCGCATCCCGGCCCCCTCGAAGGCAGCCCGGCGGTGCCAGCCAGGCTGTCCAGCCCCGGTATCGGATCCTCCCGGAGGGAGGGGGCTTGGAGCTTATTTAACGTCCCTGGCTGGCTCAGCCCGGCACACTCGGAGCAGCGGGCGGGCGGCGCAGCGGGGAGCTCAGGTGAGCACAGGGCCTGGCCGGGGCACGGGTGCCCTGTGAGGGGACAGATGGCCGGGGCCCCCTCCCACAGGAAGACCCCATCCAGCCTTGGGGAGCAGCAGGGTGCCCCAAGACCCCCACAGCCCCACTCTGCCCAGCATCAAGCATTCGGAGTGGAGGCCACAGCATGTGACGCTCCCCGGCAGGGGATGGGGCAGGGGGTGGCTGCGATTTGGGGGCTGCCCCTCACGGCAAGGGGGGCTGGTGGCTGCCCCCCATAACGCAGCAGGTGCCTCCCTGCAGCTGGAGCCATGGCATCGCAGCTGGAAGGGGCCATGGAGACGCTCATCAACGTCTTCCACCACTACTCGGGCAAAGAGGGGGACAAGTACAAGCTGAGCAAGAAGGAGCTGAAGGAGCTGCTGCAGAGCGAGCTGGGCTGCTTCCTGGAGGTAGGGACCGGCCATGTTGGGGCCCTACGGCCAGGGGCTCCCCCTTTCCCCCCCCGTGCCCTGGCGCAGCAGCGTTCCAGCGAGCTGCCAAGCCCCAGGGCTCACCCTGTCACCCCCCCACGCAGACCCAGAAGGACACGGGCGCCGTGGAGAAGATCATGCAGGACCTGGACGAGAACGGCGATGGGGAGGTGGACTTCCAGGAGTACGTGGTCCTGGTGGCCGCCCTCACCGTGGCCTGCAACACCTTCTTCTGGGAGAACGCCTGACCCAGGCCGGTCCCCACCCTGCAGCAGCCGGCCATGGTGTCCCCAAAATGCAGAGCCCCCCACCACCCCCCGCAGCTCACCCTCCGCTCCCCAGCACACCCAGGGGATCCCACTGGGATCCAGCTCCACAATAAAGGCACCGACCCAGCCAGAAGCGTGTTGTCAGCTCCTTTCTTTCCAGGGTCACAGGTTCTGCCCTGTCCCCCCACTAGTGCTGCTGGGGATACCAGGGAGCCTTCCCTCTCCTGAACCACAGGGTCACGGGGAAAACCACCCTGGGTCACCCCAAGAGCCTGGGGACATCCCCGTCTCCACCCTGCTCTGGCTCCTCCATCACACCCTGCACCCCACCCCGTCCCGGAGCCCAGCATCAGCCCTGAACCACCCCGGGGCACCGCGCAGCTGGGGCGGGGGACCCCAGCCTGCACTGGGGTGTTGGGGTGCGGGACATGGGGGTGCAACGTGGGGGCACGAGGGTCCGGGGAAGGGGCGACTGCAGGCCGGGACTTGTCGCTGGCCCCGCTGGAGGCCCGGGCACCGCGCCCCGTGGGACCGGAGGAACCGGTTCTTATCTCCTCGCCCAGCGGGCCGCCAGCCAGCAGCCCCCACGCC
>JAVJGI010000042.1:1258514-1304713 GCA_035590275.1 Ibycter americanus
CGTGGGGCTGCCCCATAGCGGGGGAGGGGCGCCGTAGGGCTGCCCCATAGCACAGCACGGCCCCAGGCCGCAGGCCCCAGGCCTGCCCCAGTCAAAGAGCAGCCCCTCCACCCCTGCTAAGGGGAGGCAGCCCCCTGTACCCCCCCCCCATCGGGGGGCAAGCCCCCCCCTGAGGCGCAGGCAGGGGTGCCCCTGTCCCCTCCACCCCATTGCTTCCCATTGCTGGAGCGGGGGGTGCCCCGGAGGGGGGTATTTCCCGTAAACACCCCTCTCCCCATCCTCCCAGGAGCAAGAGCTGGGTGGGGGGGCTTGCCAAGCAAGAAGGGGGGGCTCCTCTGAGGCTAATCCCCCTGGATAGGGGCTGCCCTCCTCCCTCTCCTCCCCTCCCCCAGCCATGGAGATGCAGAAGGGGAAGGGGGGAGCAGCAGGAGGAGGAGGGAAGTTGCTGGTCTCCACTCTTCTGGATGCCAAGGATGAGTTGGAGGAGGTAGGTGCCTGGGGCTGGGGGCAGGGGGGCTCCAGGGGGTGGGTTACGGGCTCAGCCCCACGCGGGGTGCGGGCAGGGTGGTGCACGCTGCTCCCCTTGCCCATCCCTGTGCGGGGAGGGGGCTCGCTTTAAAGACAAACCACCTCCCAGCTGGGGTCTCCCTGCCCGCCTGGCCCTGGCTGTGCCTGGGCCGGGCAGCGGCAGGTTGCGGAGCGGGGTTCTGAAGCTTGCCGAGCGCCTGAGCGCTGACAGGGCTTGTCTTTCCAGCATCTGGGAAACTTTCCGACCTGTGTTCACCAGGCCCCAGATTACACAGCACTGTCCTACTTCCCTCTGAGCTTTTCTGCCAGCAGCAGGATAAGAAAGCTGGGTCTTTTACAGGTGGGGAAGGTTTGGGATCTCCCCAGGACAACTGGGATCTGTTCCTGGTGTGGAGGAGCTGTGGAAGAGCCGGTAGCGCAGGGACCTGGGTGAGGTGGACACGTGGCTCAGGCCCTTCTGTAATGCGGATTTACACCTGGCTCGTGAGGCCACTCCGGCGAGTGTTCAGGGATATTCCTAAAGCTGGTGTAGGGCTGGTTTCCCCAGTGCCATGGGTGCGGCAACACGCTCGTAAACTGCTAGACTTGTGGGAGAGACCAGTTATTTATTGTGTGATGGAAACGAATGTATTTGGGGCTGATGAAATGGCGCAGACAAAAAAACAAAAACATGTTGGATTTCAACTGCAGGAGAAAAACAGGGTGGTAACTGGAATAACTAGGTCTCAAGGTCTGGAAACTGTCCTTTGCCATTTAAAGTGTATTTATATTCCTTCAAAGCACTCGTTGGTCCCCATGTGTGTTTTGGGTCCTGTCCAGGTCTGGACAGAACGTTCCCAGCTTCGGACCCGTGCAACTCTGCGAGTCCAGCATGGCCGGGAGCTTTGGTTGGGCTCGAATTTGGTTCCAGGCTACTGAAGCGGGTCCCCTGCAGTCCGGGTCGCTCTCGCCCAGATCTTTCCATGAGAGCATCGAGTCTGGGAAGGAGCCACCAGGAGTCAGCGAGCGCGGTGGAGCTCAGTTTTTGTCATGGTGATGTATCCAGGCAAACGCAGGTACCAGAAGGAGAAGACTTTCCAGAGACAAGCTTTGTTTAACCACCAAGCCTTCCTCCCGTGCCTCTTAAACCGCTGGAAAGCAGCGCTTTTGCCTAGAAGCCTGGTCAGCTGGGAGAAACTGGTTCGGGCATTAATTATATTCCTGAGTGTTGATGGATTTACTGTCGCAGTTTCATGGTCCTTGCATTAAAGACTCCAACAAACAGGAAGCGGAGCGTACACAGGAAGAACCGTGCGTGATAGTTGCGTGTTGAGTTTTCACAGTAAACAAGCTGCCATGTTGAGGGAAAAACCTCCTCTGGTCTTTCCATTCAGCACTCGTCGGAGCTGCTGGTGGCAGTAAGTTGAACACATCTGTTTTGGGGAGAGAGAGGTGATCAGGAGGACTGGAGCTTGTAAAAATATATGTCCTACCAGGTGTTAACACAAAGAAATCATCGTCTTGTTCCACTGTGGGTGTTGGTAGAGGCAGCAGAGCTGGTTACAGGAACGTGGGCCATTAAACTTGCCCAAAGGTAGAAATACTGTTTTCAAATACCATACCTATTGTTTGAAAATACAGTACCTCCATACCTGGCAGGAGTGAGTTGGTGTGTCTCCCGTTTATCCCAAGACAGGAATACCAAACCCTGATCCTGCTAGTCCATCAGCAGGTCTCAGATCAAAGACATTATGTGACGCTGAAGTTCCTTGCAAAGCTCTTCTGGTGGTTCATTGGCTGCATTATCTGCCAACAAGTTGTCTTATTTCTCACTGGGATTTTTCTAACTCTGTTTTGCAGCCACTGGATCTTGTCCTCCCTTTCAAATAATTCATCTGCTTTAGATTTGAGATTTTCATGGGTTTTGCCCCATTGCTTTTTCATAATGCCATCGTTCGGCCTGGAACAAAGCCGGTTTCACAAAGGCATTATCTCTGCATTACTGACCAGTACATCTTCTTTCATATTGCGTTGGAGTGGAGAACTGTTGACCTCTTTCTCAATAGCTTCTTCACTGCAGTCCCTTTGATATGCAAAGGAGTCACTAATCAGTTCCATAATCGGCGTGATGTGTTTGCATTTTAATCAAGAAGCGACTGTGTAGAAATAAGCTTCTTGGAACTTGCTTAGTGCCTGTCTTAGCCTGCATTTGCCGCTTTTCCCTGCTGCAAACGGGTCACCGCTCCGTTAACCGTAGGCTTCAAGGAAACTCCAGGAAAGCGAGACCTCGTTTTGCCTGCAGCTGGGGACCCTCAAATCGCTGCCGTGGCCAAAATGGTCCAGCTGGGCCCGCAGCTCTGGCATGGTAGCACTGGCGCGGGCAAAGAAGGCAGGGCACATCTGCCTCGCACGGCAGCAGTGCTCTTTATGGAGGAATTTAATTTAGAACGACGTCTTGCTGTGCAAGTTGTAGCACAGGAGCGAGACCCCAGTGTTAAAGGAGCCCGGTGGTCGAGCCACTGTTGTGCTGGCAGCTGGGGACCCTCCTCTCCACTTGTTTGTGGGCTCTCGGGTGTCATTGCTGCTGCGAGAGCACGTGGTGAGCCTGCAAGTTCGTGTGGCTCTTCTGTCTCCACTCCTGAGGTGGCACCACGCGGTGGGATGAGGATTTGACGTGCCTGTGCCCAGAGCCACGCCGCTCTGCTCACCTTTTCCCCACACCAGAGGCAGACATTGGCTAACACCAGTGGCCAGCCTGGTGGACAGGAGAAAACCACAGCTGTGGGGGGCTGCTCGTGCCCTGCGTGAAGAGGGGGCAACTCTCTGATTTCTCTCAAGTTGGGTGGAAGCCTTTGCCATTTGCTTCTCCATATTTTCATCCCTGCGCTGTTGTACCTTACCAGTCCTGACTTGGTGGCTCTTCCTGTCACTTCATCCCTTGGGGTACTTGCCCACAGACATCTGCTCCTGCTGTTTGTTCTCACTCAGAAGTTGCTCAGATGTTAAGTGATGAGAACAGAAGGTTTCCAGGCTCATGCCCTGCTGTCCAGGGTTCCCACACAGACAGGAGCAGTGGGTCTTGCACGGCTCTGCTCTCAGAGCAAGGACTGACAACCCTGCCTCAAATTCAGCCTTTGCACGACTGTGTCTTGGCCTCGTATCAAAGTGACATCAATATTAGTATCACTGAATAATCAAGCATTTACTTTTTGGCTCTTAGAGTGGTGTCAGTGGAGTGTTTAAAACCCAAACCTGTGAATAAATGGATGTTGATGAAGCGGTAGCTTCTCCAGCTGGCAGGAGGTTCGGAGCCTTGACGTGAGCCAAGAACGGCTGTTGTGTCGCTGGCTGTTTTTCTGTCCGTTCAGGTGTTTGGGTGGGGGTCGGAGCAGCCTCTGCTGTGTCTTGTCTCGGCGAGGATGTGCTCGAGTGTATTCGCTCTTCAAATTTTGTGATGTTTGGCTTTTCTCTGTTTCAGAGACTAGAAAGGTGTGTGGGCATCGTGACTTCGCTAACCAACGGGCTGTCGGAGAGGGAAGCTAACGATGCCCTCAATGCTCACGTAAGTGTCGTCTCCTTGAGATGAGAAATCCTGCCTGGATGAAATAATTCATGGTACATTGTACTTGCACGGATCTCTGAGGGAGCAGGCATGCAAGGCAGAGGGAACAGGCAGGTACGGGGCAGGGGAACGGAGCCCGCTGTGTTCTCACAGCTCTCAGCCTGTCAAGGATTCCCAGAGGTACTACAGTTAAAAGACAAAACAACATCGTGGCTTTAATCCTTGTCTAGTCACCTCTTCGGAAGCCAACCAGCAATGCAATTTCTTGCTGAAATCTGGCTGAGTGCGTGTCTCCCAGGGTATGAGTGCTCTGTACGTGTGCACACACACAGGAGTCAGTCACCACGCGTGTGCATCTGTTGTTTGTGTTTCTCATGTATTTTTGTACTCCTGCGCTGCTCAGATCAGCTTTTTCCTGCCCTCCAAACAGCCAGACTCCAGACCACTGAAAAGGGCAGGTTCAGCCTTTCTACTGAGGGATGGAGCATTTATTTCTAACTCCATGTAGTCTTAAAATACTTGCCAGCAAGCTGCAGATGTTACCGTATAAGGAAAACTGTCGTGTGACATGTTAATGGGCTCTCAGACATGTTTGTTGCATTTTTTCCTCCCCAGAACACCTTGGGCTGTTGGAGTCAGTGGTACAGAGTTGCCTTCCCTTAATGGGAAAAGGTTGGCAACCCAGGCTGGATTGCAGGGCTCTGAAGCTCGTGAAATGCTTTCCCACTGTCTGTGAGAAGAGCCTGGGCAGGTTCCCAGCCACAGGACAGGGCGCGGGGACCTGCTGCGGTTCTTGTCTGGGGGTTTGTTGCCCCTTGGTAGCGAGATATCCTGCAGTGGTGCAGCTAAAGTCACTGGAAAGCTCTCGCTACTGGGAGGTTTGCACCAGCATCAACTTGACAACGGGGTAAAAATGTTAGGGAGGCCCTGTACGTTTCCTGTATTCCCTTATGATCCTGCTTTGAATTCCTTGCAGGCTGCTGGGTGCTCCGTTGACCCACCCATCTGGTGGGCTTGAGCAGGGTTTCCTTCCTCTGTTGCTTTACTGACCTTCCTCTAAGATCCCACCTCACCTGCTCACCGATGCCACTTGCATTTTTCTCTCTCAGATATGTAAAGGAACCCCCCAGCATGAGGAGATCTGCCTGGGTCTTTTCACTCTGGTTTTAACCGAACCTGCTCAGGCACAGAAGGTAAGGCATGCCTGCGCCCTCGCTGAGCCTGGGAAGTTTGTCCCTGAGTGATTTTGCTTTCCAGGCAGCCGGGGATTCAGAGTTGTGGAAGTTTTGGGTCTCGTGCCTGGGTTGGAAGGCGCCTGGCTGGAACCCTCCGCGCTGAGCAGTGTTTATTGTAGCAGGGCAATGACTTTGCTTGAACCGTTCCTGGGTTTGTTGCATCCACGTGGCACAGGGGCAGCGGCAGCTGCTGCTCAGGGGAATGCGGATACTGCCACCAGGGAAGGGAGCTCAGCTGGGCTCTTTCACAGCCCTAGAATTAATTGTTTTTCACTGCGGGAGACAAGTACTAATTCTTAAAGAAACTGTTAAGGCCTTTCCCAGTTTCTGCCTTGTCTTTGGAGGCCTGGAACAGATTTGCATGCTGGAAGCCAGATGTAGATGACAACAGAAATAATCACCTAGACTCTAGCGGAGGAACATGTTAAATTCCTAGAGAAAATTGCTTTTTAGCAGTCTACCTCTTTTTAATTTCACAGACTGGATTTAATTTTTAAATAACTTTTTAACAACGCTGAAAACTGTGATTTTTAAAATTGTAGTTAATCACCTGCAGGAAGATGAATGTTTTGTGTGTTCTAAAGATCTTGGATGTGGATTTGTCACTGTTGCTACAAACTGGGAGTGCTGGGGGAGGGATTTGAAAATAATGTTTTCTTATAGAAACCAGACCTATTTCTAGCAGCTACAAGGAAAAACAAAAGCATTGTTGGAAGGGCCATGCGAGTGATACCCGGGGGTCCTTGTATGGATGCGTTGCAGTTACAGGGGTTGCACGGAATTTGAAAGGCTTGAAGCGGACTCTTGAAGTTGGCAGGGTCTGCCACCAGCGCGACTGAATGGTGTGCCATTAGGGATGCTCTGTAAATCCTGGCGCTGCGCTGGACTGAAGGTGACTCACGCAATATTCTCTCTTGATTTAATCACTGCAATAAGGGCAGAGCTCTCTCCACCAAAGCAATAGATCTGCATTAGCTCCCGGAACTCATGAAAGCCTTGGCATTGCTGTATGGGATGGTCCTTGTCGATGAAGGTACAGCTCTGTTCCTCACAAATCACCTCCTGAAAGCAAAATGCACTTGTCCTGGGAATTTTGAGGCCTGGCTGCTTATATTGCTGGTGTGAATCAGATTTCTCTTCGGTTAGATGGCTGTGTTTGGCTCTGTCTGCTTGTTGGCATAAGGCCTTCCCAATCCCTGACCGCAGAGTCCCCAGCCCTGCTGTCCTTAGACTCTGGCCTGATTCTGCTTCGTGTGCTGAGCATAAGACTTGGAAACCTGGAGAGGCTGAATCCAACTGAGGCTCGGAGCACCACTGAACACATCCTTGTTTCCAAGACTCTTCGGGAGCCAAAGAGTATTTCTAGTTGCTGACTAGCAGTGCTCTGCAGGATGGCCTTCCAAAGGGTGAACCTCCTCCTCCACATCAAATAAAATGCTCTTCTCCCCTCTAGGATGTGGTGGACCGCAGCTGGGCTGCAGTGGGGAGTGTCCAGACACCGTTGAACGAGCACCAGGCTCGTGGAGCAGGTGCTTCCATGCACTGGAAGCAAAGGTTGAGTGAGCCTGGCATGTCCCAGTTTTCCATCTGCGCGGTGCTCGCTGGCCATCCCGTTGTGGGGGCCAAGAGAAACCTGCCCAGCACGTTCCCCTCCGTGGTCTCCCCTGGCAAAGGGGGGCAAGGGGGTGAGCAGTCCGGCGCTCTTGCGACCGAGCTGCTGACAGGCACCGGCGCCATCTCTCCGAGATGGCAGGCTGGGGGCATGCTTTGCTGCTCGTGGCCACGTTAATTAGAGGCGGCTGGTCCTCCTGCTCTTGTCAGATCTGCTCTTCGGAGCACGTTACTTTTCTTAGGGAGTAATTGGATCTGCCAGTCTGCCGGGCTCTGATGTCACCAGTTGCTGCCACCTGCCCTGTATCCAGACAGCAAGGACAGGAAGCCAGTCAGTGATTTTCTGCCAGGCTTTGGGGGTGAGTTACTCCTTGCCTTTGCTCCCTGCCTATGAAGAGGGGTTAACGCTTGCCGGACCGATAAGGCATCTTGCGAGACTCTTGAGAGAGCTCTGAAATTGTCACACAGAGGGCAGAGCTCTTGTTCATCTTTCAGTGAGAAAGCCACAGGTCCAGGATGCTCAGCGCAGCCAGCCCAGGTCACCTGCAAGAACCATTCCCACAGGTGAATATTTGCAACCTCAGGCATCAGCATCAAACCCAGCGAGGTCGGTGTGGAAGCGGTACTGCCCTGAGTCAAGCGTACCTCACGAGGCTTTGCCATACTCCTGGGACCTGTTGTTTTGCCAAAGGAAAAAAAAAAAAAGGCTATTGTAGCTGGCCGTGTTTACATTCTAGGGCAACAAGTGCTAAAACACCCTTGAAGCTGAGCAGGGCACGCAGTGCCAGCACGCTAGCAGAGGCATCTCATGCCGTCTGCTTTGTCATCTTGTATTTCTTCAGTGGATGTGCGTCCCCGGTGCGTGGAGCCGGCTCGTCTCGCAGCGGGGCCTTGCTGTCCCCCAGCCACATCTGCTGGGGCATGGAGGGGTGGTGGGAGGTACTCCTTCTTAAAACATGTCTCCCTTTTTGGGAGGGGGCTTGAGCTGTCCCATCCCCTTGCTGACTGATTAAAGAAATGGTGGCACAGCCCTCCCCGAGCTGTGGCGGAGGATCAGCTGAAGCACGCAGGTCTCCTCCTCCCTCTTTGTTGCCTTGACACTCCAACCAAGAGAGATTAGCTGTGCTAAACTTGTCCAGCTGTGAGGAGGGACACTTGACCGCCTTCAAATATCAAAGTGACAGCAACTGATCCATCAGATCTCCCTCCTCCGCCTGGCACCTCTCGCTTTAATTAACACTCTGCTCTGGGATCAGAGTGCACGGAGCCCTCCCCGCAGATGAGCGCGGCGCTCCCCTGGCATCTCCTCCGTCATCTGCCCACCGTGTGCCTCTTCTGCCCCGGTGTTGGGTGGGAGGGGGCCTCTCTCCTCTGCTCGATGGTTATTTTCTTTTATTTTTCTTCTCCCCTCATTTAAAGCGAACATTTATCATTTGTTCTTTTCCGTTAATTAAACGGCCGGTGTGAGCAGCGGCTCCAATCTGCCGAGAGCAGGGAGGAGACGATGGATTGTTTGCAGCCTTGGCAATAATCAAGAAATTCAAGTTCTCTCCCCACCCCCCAGCTGCTGAAGCCCTGAAGAGTTTCTCCAAGCACTTTCCTTCGGATTATTGCTACCATCCTGTGCCAGAGGCTGTTAGGCAGGGGTCCATCTAAGCAACCAGTGGGTGACATGCCATACTGCCGTGGCCCTGGTTAAATGGGACCTGTTCTCCTCTGGCTGGTTGTACTTTGGGCCAAGGACCAGCAGCATCGTAGGTACGGTTCAAGTTCTGGTATTCTGCAGCGTTTGCTTGTGGGATTTGAGGAAGCACGCGGTAAGCAAGGTGAAGAGCTGCCAAACTTCCCTAGGACACAGGACTATGGTGTCCTTCCTATGGGAACTTAAATACTCAACCAGAAGTAAATCCCTTAGTGTCTCTTGAAGCTGTGTGTGTTCCAGCCCTTCTCCTGAGGATGCTGCCAGAATCAGCCCAACCGGTTGGGAAGCAATCCCCACTGTCAGGGCTGTGTCACAGGACCTCTTGGTGGCTTTAAAATGCAGATGTGGACACAGCACCTCGCACACATCTGGCAGAAAACCAAAGCCTAGATGTTTCACCCAAAAAAGCACGAGTTCTTTGAACACAGAAGCTACAGACCACCAAGAAAAGCTACTAAAGTGAAAATGTTCATCTTGTTGCTGCTCCCACGGGTGCAGGGATGCACCTGCCTGTGAGAGGGAAGTGCCAGGGGCGATGGGTGGCTGTAATCCTGTCATCGAGCACACAGGTAGGATCCAGGCAGGGTAGGGACCTGACAACACCGGTGTTTTCCAAACAAATCAAAAGCTTCAGCTCCCTGGCTGGCTGTGTCCTAGACCTGCTTCATCCGCTTCGTTTTCCCATCGCTGTGATGTTACGTGTTTCTTTCCCAGAGCTGATACAGAGGAGGGGGAGATGTTGTGCATTCCTGGCCAGGTAGCTGTCTGTGTGGAGACTCTGCGTCTGGCTCTGCTTTGTGGGTATTCATTTAGCATTTCAAAAGCAATTAAAGGCCCCAAAGAGTCTACACCTCTTGGATTCCGGTTTTTTAATTCGGGATATTTTTTTAGGTTGGTTTTTTCTTTTTTTTTTTTTTTTACACAGTGCTATATAAAAATGGGAGGGAGAAAGCCTGAGCGCAGGGAGTCTAATCAAAGAGATCTTTTGAGGCCTCATTAACTCTCTAAAGGAGGATGCGGAGACCAGACCCCTGCTCTCTGGAATATCATGACATTTACTGGCACAAATTAACGTTCATGCAGAACCATTTAGCAAATTACTTCCTAATCACCCTCCACCCCCTGCTGTCCTGACCAGAGGGGAAGGGAGAGCCAGCACCTTTGCTCTCTGGCCAGCGTTTTGTCTGGCTGCTGGTGGCAGTCGAGAATGGAGAAGGTCCTTCCTTTCCCTATGATAATTCCCTCTTCCCATAGCAGGGCCCCAGCAAATCTGGTTTGGACCATGGGCAGGATGTCTGGATTTCTAACCCGAAACAAGCCGACGTGGTAGCGTGGTTTTGAGCGGGACAGTATCCAAATTCAGCTCTGTCTGACCCCAGAAGTCTTGCGTGAGCAGGAGCAGAGATAATCCATCTCTGCTCCTGCACCTCCATGAAGCTTCCGTGCATCTGTATTGAACCAGTATCACGTCGTAGTGACCCGACGTCCTGCCAGCGTCTTCAGTGCAGCTCCAGTTGCCACGGGTGCCAGGGAGATTGGAGCAACAGGGGAGCTTAAGCGATCTGGATGTGACCGTTTATTAACTGATCCTTCCTGAGGGATCTCTGTCTTTGCTCTCTGGTGTTGGTCTCTCCAGAGCTGTGGCAGGGTGCAGGGAAGGCTGGGATGAGGGGACAGGGACATGCGACACTGTTCTGGAGTGGGGAACATTAGCTCCTGGGGCTAAATCCAGTGAAGCCCAGAGGATTAACGGCTTTTCCTGCTTGGCCCTGGGGTGCTGATTCAAGTCACCCCATGGGAGCCTGCCAGCCTTGACGTTCTTTCCCTGAGATGCATTGATTTGCTGTTATCTGGTCAGGTTTGATAAAACCATTGTACATTTACTGTTAAGATCCTTCATCTGTAACCATCTCCCGCTCTTCTTCTCTGCTGCAGTGCTACCGGGACTTGGCCCTGGTCAGCCGAGATGGCATGAACATCGTTCTCAACAAGATCAACCATATTCTCATGGAGAAGTACTTGAAGCTGCAGGACACCTGTCGGACCCAGGTGAGGAGAAGGTCTTCTCCCCAGAATCGTAGAGGGTGAACGGAGGGGTTGGAGTGTGGAGGGCCTGGGGGGGCAGTTGGCACCAGTGGAGCTCCTTTGCTCCGTGTTGAGGACCCACCTTTGGAAGGGAACCGTGGCGGCGTTTGCCAGCCGAGGCATTGGGGAGAGGTGTCGTGGGGGGGGCGGTGGCAGAAGCTGCACTGATCTCTCCCTCTGCTCAGCTGGTGTGGTTGCTGCGGGAGCTGGTGAAGAGCGGGGTGCTCGGTGCAGATGGAGTCTGCATGACCTTCATGAAGCAGATTGCAGGTGAGTTGTGCTGTGGGAGCGAGGTGACCGCTGGCATCCACCCTGCTCGTGCCAGCAGGCTGGGCACTGTCGGTGACGTACCAGGGCTGACTTGTGGCACGCTGCACTTGGGGTCAGAGCCAGAGCCTGTGCTGCCGTGCAGCCAGGTCCGGACAGGCTTCCCGAGTGTCTCTGTACCCAGCTGGCAGGCACCAAGCCTGCCCCAACCTGTCTGATGAGGAAATCTCCCCAGGGAGGATGGAGCAGAGGATTAGCTTTCAGGAGTCTGTTGCTCCCAGCAGCCTCATCGAGGGGTGAATCACAGAGAGCCAGGAGGCCTCTGGCAAATGCTGGAACAGCCAGGAAGTGTCTTGGTTCCTGTTGCTGCCAGCTTTCACCCTGTAGCACTGCACAAGGGTGCCAGGGTCATCCTTAATCCCTGTTCCGAGCTCTGGGATGGCAAGAGCCACGCACGCGTCTGCTCTGTAACTCATCAAGAGATGCAGGAGTCTGCTTCACCCCACGAGAAGTCAGTAGCTCCTCCAGGGAGCTGGCCATATGGTAGCCTGTAGCGTGTTCCCCCCAGCCCTTGGTGTAAGCACCCCACGGTTGTGCACGCATACACACGCACACATGCACACGCCTTTCCGGATTCACAGGAACGGTGCCTCTTCCGTGTTCTCTGCTCGGCGCTGGTGCTGGCCGCTGACGTCCACGAAGGAGGAATTAATGTCCCACCGTAAAACCTGACATTGTGTTTTTATTGTATGCGCCTGTGACACAGGGCTGGGCAGCCTGGGTTGGAAATTGCCGTATCTGCTCTTCAGGGGAGGAAGAATGGAGAGGGAGGGGACAGAGTCCTGAGTGCGAGCCAAGCTGCCCTGGCCCTGTTGTCACAGTGTAAACACAGAACATTTTAAAAACCACTGGTGAAGGCATCCCTTGTTTCCCTTCAGTTGCACCTCCCCGTTCGGGGCCCCTTCTGTTTTGGAAGGACGCCGCTGTCTCACTTCTCACCACTTTTACGATGCCTTAATTGTTATGATCCCATTGTTTTGGCTTGCCTGCTTTAGGCGTTTTCCGTGCCCTTGGAGCAGGAGTCCTGCTCTGCTCCCAGCTACGTCAGCCAAAGGCTCCAGCTTCGTGCTGAAGGCCCACGCTGAGGGCGTGAGACGCCGCTTTGTACACCTGGCCTTTATTTGAGAGTTTGGGCAGTCTTTGCAGATGCTGTTTCCCCTTCGTAGGCTCAGCAGCTGCAAATGTTTTCTCCTTTCCAGCTACTGAATCTCATCCCTTTCTGGCTTCTCCTTTGCTATCCAGAAGGATAATTACTAACTCCATGTTATCATAGTTATTTTGCAAGCGTACCATTGCAGCAAAGACCCCCTTGATCCCCTAACAGAAAGGCACTTGTACCTAGAAATGTGCTATCTCTAGGAAGAGCTGAGCATGTGTGGCCAGCAGAGCAGGAGCAGGCAGCAAGGTGTGCTCCAGGCAGGGAGCAAACTCCTTAACTAGCTTTGCCATACTGGGAATGCAGGGATTGAAGCGGTCGGTAGCTCAGTTGAATCTGTTGACAGAACCACACCGGTTCATCTGATTAACATTTCCCTGCCGCTCTTTCAGGTGGGGATGTGACAGCGAAGAATATCTGGCTGGCCGAGAACGTCCTGGAGATACTGACGGAGCAAAGGTACGGCTGGTTGGGAGGTGCTGGCGAAGGTTGGTGCCTTCGGAAGAGAGAAGCCCGATGCGAGGGAGAGCACGCCTCGTCTGCGTGCTGAGAGGGTGGTTGTCCTGCTCGCTGCACGACAGGCAGATTCAGGGCGGTGTGTTTGCGCTGACAGCCTGCGTGGGAGTGTGTTGATGATGTTTCCTGCGCAAAAGACCTCCGCATTCCCTTCCTGGGTTACCAAGCGTATTTTCAAGCCGTGGCATGAATTTCTAGCTCTCGGAGCCCTCTTGCTGCAGGTTGTGTGGTGGGAGAGTGTCCTGAAATCCCTCGGTTGGCAAAGCTCCTCTGTGGGGTTTGAAGAGGGTCTGTGCATCGTGTCAGATAAGAGGGGCTGGTACCTCTCCCCAAGCCGTGTGCGAGGATCCGGCTATTGCCTAACATACGGCAGCCGGTACGTCGGCAGGCAGCCCACCCTCTGGGCAGTGGGGTGGCATCACCTCGCATGGCTGAGAGACACGTGTGGTTTGGGAGCAGCATCCCAAGGAATATTTTTTTTCCTGAATTTTCCAAGCTGTGGGGGAGGTGTTCCTTTTGGAGGAGTAGGACACAGTTAATTGCCCAAAAAGCTTCCTGTGTTTAAACAGCTCCTGCTTCATCAGGGCTGCAACTTTAATTTGTTGTGGACAGGCCATCTGGGAAGTATTGTCCTATGGGCTCAGCATTGTCCTTTGTTGGCAAAGCATCCACTAATTGATGATAAGCAGAATTCCTAACTGCAGCCTTTGGCTGGGCAGAGTCATTATTTTTAAATAGCCTATAGCTTTTCACCAAGCGCTGTCTATAATAGCAGCGATTCTCCTAAAATTGCTTATTACCGCGGTTAACAATCAAGTTGTTAAAGCATTTATTTGGCCGCAGCTAACAGTCCTAGTGATTTTTTATTCCGGGAATAGCTGTGCGGGTGTGTGCTGCTACAAGTGCCATCTAGTGCCCTACCGTGCGGGGGAAGGAGAGACCCCCGGAGATCTTCTGGGCTTGGCCAACCTTTGGATCATAGCTGTATTTCCCCGGCTGCCTTTGTGCTAAGCTCAACTCATAATGTTCCCAACCCTATTTAAGCTCCTACCAGCTCTTGATGTGGTCTTCTCTCTGTGCTGGTACTACTCACTGCTGCCACCCTACACCTTGGAGCATCTTGGAAGTGCTCCTCATCTCGCCAAAGCTCTTGTTTGGCAAACAAATAACTGCAAACCGCTGGACTGTGGGAGAGCGAGCGGCTTCTCAGGGGTGATCCAAAGCCACATCTGGCCGTGGGTCTGCAGGAGAAAGCTCCGTGCAGAGAACAACAGCTGAGCTCTGTCACTGGAGAGGTGTTTGTTGGAGGAGCGGATGTGAGAGGAAAAGGCTCGGCTCCTGTCGAAGGTATTGCTGGAGTGTCGATGCTCCGTCTTGTAGCGGCGCAGGAGCAGCCTGAGCACAAGGAGAGCTGAGGACTGGAAGTGAGCCCGAGGGAGAACCTGCAGCTCTTTGCTGGGATTTATGTGCTTTGATTAGGGGCAAGCCAGAGCTTTAATGAAAGCCACGCATGTGAGGATCTGATGCCACATTCAGAGTGTTGAGTGCTTGATTTAATTAAAAACAGTTACAGCAAAACTGCTTCCCAAGCACTGTCCGCCTTGCAGCAGAGGAAAGTCCGCTACCTCTCGAAAGCCGGGTGTTAATTTAGCTTCTTGCTGCTAATGGCGGCACAGATGCGATGCTTCCTCCGAGCGTTTTTGTTTTCGCTGCCTGTCGGATCAATGAATCCTGTTGCTGTGGTGGCTTTTGCCCCCCCTTTGATGGCATTTTTATTTTCTGCACAGCCCTCACTGGGAAAAGGGGGAGATGCTGACCTGCCAGCCCCCCGGGAGCCCAGCCTTAATTACTCCCACATCCTCCCGAACGTAACCTCCGCTCAGCGCCATCCGACTAATTAACCTGCTCCTAGCATCCAGCTAGATGCAGGGACAAAAGTCTGGGAAAGCAAACACTTGTCACGGCTTCCCAGGCTCCCCCGCCCCGCCATGATTTAGGGCAGCTGACTCATTTGCCGCTGGGCCAGTGTCTGTTCAGGTGGCCGTGGCGTTACAGCTGCGGCACGCAGCGGTGGCGCTTCCATGGGATTTGTGATTTACGGCTCGCTGAGCCAGGGGATGCTGTGGGTGATCAATCACGCCGGAGGCACTGAGTCAGCCTGGGCTGTTCTTGGCATCTAGCGCAAATAACCAAGCTTACGAGGTCCTTTTTATGGACTGAGAATATTTATTGTTGGGCTTAGATAAGGGAGGTTGAGAACGCGGCACACCCAGCAGACAGGGCGCTGCCGTGCGGAGCAGGCAGGGCGACACAGGCAGGAGACAGCGGCGGATGGAAACGTTTGGGGCTGAAGCACCCACCCGTGTTCAGGACACGGAGCCGGTGGGCTGAGAAATAAATACCTGTAACGTCTTTATCGGTGGTCTGGGTGAAGGGATTGAGTGCACCCTCAGTAGGTTTGCAGACAGTAGCGAGCCGGGCAGGAGTGTGGATGTGCTTGAGAGCAGGGGGCTCTGCAGGGGGGAGTGGGCAAGCTGGACCCATGGGCTGAAGCCAGTTGCGTGAGGTGGGACAGGGCTCCCTGCCAGGTCCTGCCTGTGGGTCACACCAGCCCCATGCAGCGCTGCAGGCTGGGGGCAGAGCGGCTGGGAAGCTGCCCGGTGGGAAATGACCTGGGGATGCTGGCTGATGGCCGGCTGGGCATGAGCCAACAGTGTGGCCAAGGAGGCCAACAGCATCCTGGCTTGTAGCTGAAACAGGGTGGCCAGCAGGACCAGGGCAGTGACCACCCCCCTGCACTGGGCACTGGTGGGGCTGCGCCTCCAATGCTGTGTCCAGTTTTGGGCCCCTCGCTGCAAGAGGGACGCAGAGGGGCTGGAGCGTGTCCAGAGCTGGGCAACGGAGCCGGGGAAGGGGCTGGAGCACCAGTCTGATGAGCAGCGGCTGAGGGAGCTGGGGGTGTTCAACCTGGAGAGGAGGGGGCTCAGGGGGGACTGATTGCTCTCCACAACCATCTGAAAGGGAGCTGTAGCGAGGTGGGGGTCAGTCTCTTCTCCCAAGTGACAAGTGGAAACGGCCTCAAGTTGCACCAGGCGAGGTTTGGATTGGATGTTAGGAAAAATTTCTTCACCAAAAGGGTGGTCAAGCACTGGAACAGGCTGCCCAGGGAGGTGGTGGAGTCACCACCCCTGGGGGTGTTCAAAAAATGCGTCGATGTGGCACTTAGGGATGTGGTTTAGCGGTGGACTTGGTAGGGCTAGGTTAACGGTTGGACTCGATGATCTGCAAGGTCTTTTCCAACCTAAATGATTCTGTGATTCTATGAAATCTGCCTCCAGAAAGCCAGCGCTGGGTGCGGACCCCCTGCGCTGACCAGAGCACTGCTTTGCCCCGTCCTTCCCTGAAATAGGACAGATTCCTGCTGTGCCCATGATGGAGCTGTCATGTCTGTCCCACCACAGACCCTCTCTCTGCAGCTACGCCTGCCCCCTCGCAAATCTCACTCATATTCAATCTCAAGCACATCTATTTTTCCCCAGTTGTTGCCATTTGGTGCTTCCAGCTTCCCGACAGACGTGACTGCTCTTTTCCTTCTGCCCCACATACCGTTCCCTGCTCAAGCCAGGGCAGGAGCAGCTCTTCTTCTGCCCGCAGTGCTGCGGGAGCTGCTGCCAGCCCAGCACAGGGCTCCAGAGCTGTCCCCCTATGTGACCTACTGCTCAGGATGCCACCAAGTTTGCTGGATTCATCCACTTGGCACACTGGCAGCCGGGGAGCATGAGAACACCTCTTGCATGGGTGTGTGTGAGAGCGTTTGGGGCCTGATCCTACGGGAAGGTCCTTCATAGCTTGTCCTGGTGCATTGTCTGGTGCTGGTCTGGCTGTGGGGACCAGTAAAGAAGCTCCTGTGGCAGTCGGTGCTGGCATCAAGGTCAAGTCTATTTGTGGGGCAGCTGCTCCCTGTGCTCTCTCCTGAGCACTTTACTGCTTGCAGTTGCAAATACCTGAGATGGTTGTCGCAGCAAACGTCTCTGTGGCGTTGGAAATCCAGCCAGTGCTTCCCATGAACACATCTGCCACCCTGCCAGAGAGCTTGGGGTGCGAGCACCCAGACGGTAGACCGATGGCACTGTCCTGGGGGAGGAAGAGTTGGACCAAAGCATAGTGAGCACCCGGTCTGGAGCAGGGAATGGTCCGTGGGTGAATGCTGGGCTGGTGCAACAGGCTGGAGTCCTTACCCTTGCTGTTTCCTTTGTGCCTCAGTTTCCTCTGTCCTGAGTCTCCGTGTTTATGTTGCTTCTGGCTGCTGAAGGTGGTTGTTGGTTTTTTATTTTCTTCCTTTGCAGAGAGTGGGTACTGAAGAGCAGCCTCTTGATAGCCATGGCGGTATACACGTACCTCCGGCTCATCGTGGACCATCACGGCACGTCTCAGCTCCAGGTGCTTCGTCAAAAGGAGGTGGATTTCTGCATCTCCCTCCTCCGTGAACGGGTGAGCAAAGCAGGGGAGCAAGAGAATGGCTGGGAAGAGAGACCTGCCTCTTTGGGGAGTCTGTCTGTGTGTGGTGGCGTTGCCTGTCTTCCTCGTGCAGCTGGGAGCGTGAGACGTGCTGGTTCCTCGGAGTCACCTCCCAGCTTGCTCTGTACGGGCAGTGGTGCATGGCTCTTTCTCAGTGCAGGCACTCTCACTGGGTGGCTTTTTGAACCCATTTACACCAGCTATCCCATCCGACTGCAGGCTGTAGAGGGCAGCTGTTCTGGTGGGGCTGCCCTATTTCAGTCTCTCTTATTCAGGCCACAAGGATTGAAACCATTCTCCTGCTGCTGCTCTGGCACCTTAGTGGCTTATCGTTGCTGCAAGAGCATCAGTTCCTCCCTCAGGGAGGCAGCCAGTGTCCTCACAGGGTTACAGAGAACACAGTAGCCACTCCAGGCTACTTTTTGGTCTGTATCGTGCCGGAGAAGCTGCCAAAGCTAGGTATGGGCAAGAAATCCTTGCATTCAGCATCCTAGTCCTGCAGGCCATGATGGCTCTGCAGTTCCTTGCCCACTGGCCTGAGTGCTGCCCGCTCTCCCCTTCCTCCTTGCTGGGCGGGAAGGACCAAGTGTCAAGTCTTAGCCTTGGAGACTGGCTGCAGTCCTGGAGAGAAAATGTCAGATTTATGGGCTGATTGTTTGCTTTACAAGAGAGGGAACATTTTAAAATAGCTGCTGACCTTCCCGCCTGTCACCCTGCCTCTCAGAACCTGCTAGCTTCAAAAGAGGGGCAGGCTGCCAGGGGCAGGAGTGTAGATATTGTACAAAGAGTGAATCATCTGGAGCGGGTGGTAAGGTTGAAGGACTGACTGTTCCTCCCTTCCCCTCCTCCTGCCCCTCAGTGCCTTCTCCCTTCCCCCTGCTCAGGAGCAGGTGTACAGTAAATGAGACTTTTCCTCTCCTTTCTCCAGTTCATGGACTGCTTCATGATCGGCCGGGACCTTGTGCGGCTGCTGCAAAACGTTGCAAGGATACCCGAGTTCGAGCAGCTCTGGAAGGACATCATCCACAACCCGCAGGTCCTCAGTGCACAGTTCACAGGTAGGCAGGGCCCCGGCCGAAGGGGCAGCCAGCTCCGTGCGGGAGAGCCTCTGCCACGGACCTGCTAGCCACAGGCAACTCCCTCCTGCCTTCGCACGCCCTTGTAGCAAGGCTGCCGTGACTGCCGGCCCATTCCAGGGAGAGTTGGAGGGAAAATCTTGCACAGCAGCTGGTTTTCATTCTGCACACCCCGTCTGGCCCAGGTCTCAGGACCGTGCTAGAGCGGACAGGCTCTATCACAGCCCTGCTGAAGGAAAACACTGAGTGCGTGGGTTCCTTCCAGATGCTCTTTTAGAGGAGAGCGTGCAGAGAGAACTATAATTACACTGTGTGTTCCCATCTCCATCAGTGTGAAGGTCCACGTGGCTGCTTCCAGAGCCCCTCTCATCACTAACTAGAAGAAGATGCCTCCAAAATCAGCTTTCTGCCGGCTGCAGGGAGCTTAGGAATCAGGGCAGGGCCTGGACCAGTCTCCCATAGTCAGCTCTGGTGCTTGGCAGCTTTTCCTGTTTTTTTTAAATGCTGCAGAGGCCTTGTAGGCATCTGGGCTTTAAACCATCATGAAAAACAGATACTGCAGGCTGCTGTAATGATAGCTCCTGAGAATGCAGCTGGGCCACAACAAGGGTCATTAAATTGTATTGCTTGGTCTGGACTTAACACTTCCGTAATTGTAGTTGTTGCTTTTTTTAGTTAACTGATTTATAAGCTGAGATGAAGCTGGAGCCCAAAGATCTAAAGTGTTTGAGTCCTTCGGACTCTGCAGAAAAGAGCCTGATGAAGGTCCACAGCTCTAAAGCAAGAAGTCCAGAAGGCGCAGCAACGCGCACTTTCTAAATGAAATTTTATTTCTCCCAGTAGCCCTGCACACTTGGCGTGCCAAACACTCAGCTGTGAAGATCTCTGCACAGTCTGAGTTGAAATAGACATGATGGAGAGAGTGTTATATTTATGATTTTTGTTGGTGTAAATTATTCACTTCTCTAGGGGCTGTCACATCATTATCTGTCTGCAGCAGTTCTAGTATGTCTTTGGAAATGGGGCTTTGAAGTGTTCTCCCCCCACGCCCAGTGCCTGCTGTCCTCTCAGGGACCGTGTTAATGTCACGTTAAAGATCTCAGACACGCTCAGGGAAACTCGCAGCATGTCATTTGATTAAATGCTCCTTAAGCTCTGCGATCTCTGGCTTCTTCTCCATCTCCAGAACCTCTCTCCTGTCATTGCTGGTCTCTGCTGAGACTTGCCAGCTGAAGGGCTGCAGTTCCCCTCTCTGGGCTGGCAGCCTGTGGGGCTTGCAGAGGCAGAGAAGTCTTAGCCCTACACCTAAGGAAGGCTCGTGTTTCGTATTTCCAGGGCTCAGCCCTGCCTCTTCCTGCAGCTGTACATTCACTAGAAGCATTTCTTAGCTCTGTCTGGATCTTCCCAGCTGAGTGCTGAGTTGTCACGTCCACGCTTGGAGCGTCCTGAGACACCGAACAAACATCCCTCTAGCTTCACTTGCTTCCCACACCAGTAGGGACAGCTGGTCAGGGTTAATTCCTGGTTTGCTGCCAGTTTTAGCCAAATGACCCAGCAAAACAACACCTAAACTGGGGCTAACATCAGTGGTCCTGACATATTCTCCTCTGACAAGGTGCAAACTCCCCGTGGCTTTTGCCCTTTCTCCTTCGGTTCCCTTTTTTTTCTGTTTGCCACCACAACCAGCGGCCTGTGGTGCTGCCTGGTGGTTTGTAGAGGTGAGATGACGCCTGGGTAAGTACACGCACACATGAGCGTGTTTCTCCTTCACCCTTTCAGCTGCAAAGTGCTGGAGCAGGCAGAGTTTACACACATCCTGGGGGGACACCCCAGCGCAGGCAGCTGGGCAGCCCTCGGGGCGGCAGGGAGAGGTGGGCTGCGTCTGGCAGTGCACCAGGAGCCCAGTTTGGGTTTGTCACTCCTCCCTGTCCCGCAGAGGACCCCACAGTTGGCTCTGGGGGGCCAGGTGGGAGGACTCTGAGCAGAAGTCGGTCTGTCCAGGGGTGCCCTCCTTTATACTTGCTGATGTAGAGCCTGGAAGGCCCCCTCCCCAAAACACTTTCCCCTGCAGTTGGTCATAATGCTGCTGCTTTGCCCTCTTGCCTGCTGTTGAGAGCTCTGCAAGGTGGCTGTTACCTCCAGCAGCTGCCCCTCCGTGTGCTCTCGGGTTCGTATCGCTCTGTAACCCCCGATCCGAGTCAGTCGTGCTGAGCTTCACGCTCCTGCGACCAGGGCCAGAGCCCAGCAGCACCAAGCACGGGGAAAACGGCAGCAGGGGATGGCTGCGGGTGCAGGATTCATCCCTCCCTCCGAGCAGCTGAGAGCTCTTAACAAGCAAGGTACTTCTGTGGCTCTCCTCCCCTGCTGCGCAGCTCGCTCTACCCTTTCTGAGCTCCACAGGAGCCGGCATCTGTTCTTTCTGCTTTGAAGCTTCCCTCCTCCGGCCATCCCCCAGGTGTGACCCTCCGGCCGCACGGCAGAAGGACATCTTCCAAATGGCGAGAGCGCACCTCGAGCGCACGCTGTCCCCGGCGCCTGCCTGTCTGCGTCATTGCTGGCTGCCCTGCAAATCCTTCAGGTCTTGTCAAGCAGCAGCAAAGCCTGTCCGCTTGTGTCATAAATTCCTCCTCTTTGCAACTGTCCGGGAACGAGAGCGGCTTTTGCAGCCTCCCTTTCTCCTTCCCATCCTCCGTTCTCTCCACGCGTGTGCACCCGCAAGTTTTCGGTTCTGTCTGACCTTTGTTGTTACACCTGGGGGCTTTTACTCCAGGGGAGGAATTGGACTGACGTGCTGGCACAGCCCAGGATGAGCACTCTGTGCCGGCCCTGCCTTTTGGTACCCAGGTCGAGGGGTGGGAGATGGGGAACGTGCTCTGTTGGTTACAGCTTGGGACTTGGCGTCTGGACTTTCTCATTTCTCCTCCAGATCTTGTCGCTGTGCATCCTCACTCCCTTTCCCCAGGCTTTCTTTCCTGGCGTTCTCATTAGGGATCTCTGACAAGAGCTTGCACCAAACAGGAGATGTTTTAGGAGACCTTTTCCAGCCAAAACCTTGATCCCTTTCCACTGCCCGTAGTCTTGGTGAAAAGGAGCTTAACGCTCCAAACTCAGCTGGCTGCAGATCTTGGTTGATCCCTGCCTGGATCCCGTTCAGGCCATGTGAGTGCAGACTGACCTCCCTGTCTCTCCCCAGGTGTCCTGCAGCTCCTCCAGTCAAGGACTTCTCGCAAATTCCTGGCCTGTCGCCTCACTCCCGACATGGAAACCAAGCTGCTCTTCATGACCTCACGGGTAACTCCCTCATGCTTGCCGGGGGTCCTGTGCCAGCACGGGGGAGGAGGGCGCACATCCTTGCCCAGTCCGTGGTGCACCAGTCCCGTTCCCACGCTGACACTGGGCACAGGGAAGGAGGGCAAAGCACCAGTCTGGGCAAAGGGCAGAGCTTTACTGGTGCGAGTGTTTGTTGCTTCTGGCATCTAAAGGCGACAGGAGGAGGAGAGGCTGCCCAGCAGGAGCTGATGTAGATGGGCCCGAGACGTCCATGGTATTCATTAAAAGACACAAAACAGCTTTGCAGGAGAACGTTGCTCCTGCCTGGCCGCTCTCCAAGGCCAGCGTTTTCTCTGAATCGCCGCGATGCGGTGGGTTATCGGAGCTCCGGCAGCAGCAGCTGTATTCGAGAGAGGCCAGGAGCTGCGCAGCGACAGCACCGGGGTTAACTGTTATCTGTACTCACACAGCAGGCAGGGCTCGCTTCCCCCTCCTCTGCTCTGCCTCTGGCTGCTCGCAGGGGCTGTGCTGTGCCGCACACGCAGGGCGTGTGGTCCCAGCCGCTCCCCTGCGTGAGAACGCTGCACAATGGCCTTTTTGCTTCCTCGGTCCCTCTGAAGATGCTGCCAGGACAAGGCTGATGGGGAGCAGGGCGTGAAGCAGAGCTGGCTGAAAGAAGCAGCTTAGAAGATAGCAGAGCGTGGTTCTAGCAGCCTTCCCCCGAGCCTTGGGCAAAACCTGCATCTTTCCCTGTTTCCTTCAGGTCCGGTTCGGCCAGCAGAAGCGGTACCAGGACTGGTTTCAGCGGCAGTACCTGTCCACCCCGGACAGCCAGTCCCTGCGCTGCGACCTCATACGCTACATCTGTGGCGTGGTCCACCCCTCCAACGAGGTGCTCAGCTCTGACATCCTCCCGCGCTGGGCCATCATCGGGTGGCTGCTCACCACCTGCACAGTGAGTTCCGAGGGCCAGATCCGAAAGCGAGTCACATAATCGCCCGGGATCTCTTCCCTTGGGAGCAAGGGGGTAACCTGCTGATGCTGGGGAGGTTGGGATTAGGTACTTGCTGGCTGAGCTGAAGGAGAGGGTTGCAGAGCAGCGGTTAGGATGTTGGCCTTTGTTCTGTGCTCTGGATTTTAGCCCTGGCTCTGCTGCACGTTGGATCCTTTGGGATCTGCTTTCCCTGCATAAACTTCACTTTCTCACTTTCAGCTTGTCAAGCCCTTTGTTTCTGATTTATGTTTACGGCCCATCTACAAGGTGTGGGGCCTCTGCTGTCCCAGTGCGGTGCGGGAGATGCCTCATTACATCCTCATCACCTTCCACCCTCTCCACCCAGCCTGTTGTCCCTTGTCCCACTGAGGACTGCGATCTGCAGCACTTGTCAAACAGAGCAGAAGCTGCCAAGGAAACGGCTGTTTCTGTGCCCACGAACGCATGTAGCAGATAACGTCAAGTGATGTGCGGGGCCCAGTTGTACGTGATTCAGGGTCGTGCGTGATTCTGCGCTTCACAGAGCACGTGGCTTGTATTTCCCGATCTTAGGGCTGCCTTGGCCTCTGCTGCTCTGCGTGCTGCCCTGCCTGCTTTCAAAGCAGGCGGGTTTACTCAGGAATTTCTCACCCTCTCTGAAAACTCGCTCTGCGCAGCAGCAGCTGGTACCCAGCGGGGGGGTTTCGCCAGCTCTGCCCTATCCTGCTGGTGGGAAGAGCATCGCCACCCCCCGCCTCGCAACAGCAGGAGCCAGCACGTCAGGCGTGCAGAGGGATCGGGTGCTCAGCGCTGTATTCATCAGGCAACTTGTATTTTTTTTCTCTTCTCTAGTCCAACGTTGCTGCTTCAAATGCCAAACTGGCCCTATTCTATGACTGGCTCTTCTTCAACCCCGAGAAGGACAGCATCATGAATATAGGTACTCCATGGGGAGTCTTTCTCTGAATGGGCAGGGGTCAAAGAAGGGGTTAATGCTTTCCAGAGCTGGTAGAGGTAGGGGCATCTGGTGGGGAAAGCCCAACAGATCATCTCCAAAGGGCATCAGTTCCTCCCCTGCCCTGAACTCCTGGGATTTGCTGGATCGCAGGAGAGCTGCTTTGCTGGAGCCACTTTTAACTGTGGTTTTTGTATCCGTGGTAGGAGCAAGCGTCTTCCTTGAGGTCAGTGGCTGGCCCCAGAGCATCCCTCCCTGCGGGCAGGCGGGCTGCCTGACTGCGGGGCTGTCCCGGGGCGCATGAGCAAGGACCAGTACAGCTGGGGGCATTGCTGGGAGCTCCTGCCTGCAGGGAAGTTGGTTCTGGCCATTGCTTGAAGCCTAAGCGTTATTTAGGAGTTGGATGAGGGCAAGGGTTGTGTACAAGCTAAAAGAAGGGGGCTCCCTCTGCGACCGAGGGGCAGAAGGCTGGGTCTGCAGGAATGGGGGGGGGGCTCAGCGGGTGTGGGTATCTCTGGGGCTCTCAGCACAGGACTCCCTGCTCTCTCCTTCCAGAGCCTGCCATTCTGGTGATGCATCACTCCATGAAGCCTCACCCCGCCATCACCGCCACGCTGCTGGATTTCATGTGCCGGGTGAGCTGCCCCTCGCTCTCTGGGGAATTACCTGGCTTGCCAAATGAGTTGCATGATGCGGGTTGAGTGATGTGAAAGCGACCGCTGGGGTCTGTGCGGTCCCTGTGCCACCAGTGGGACGGAGAAGCTCCTCAGGAGTGACAACAGAGGACACTGTAGAGGGAAACAGCCGTGGTCTCGTCTGCTTACAGCAGCCGTCGATGCAGAGGCCACGCTCCAAACAGACAGGTCACTGTGTAAGCCTCGGGGGCTTGTTTTAGCCTCCTACACTTGTCGGTGGTGCAGGGCGGTGGAAGTGTGCTGGCCAGGAGGTGCTCCCTTAGGAACTGCAGCCGAGCCCTCCAGCCGTGCTCTCCTCCGAGGGCTCCCCACTGCCCATCAGTGCTGCAGCAGCGCGGTGGTGTAGGTCAGCGCTTTTCCTTCTCTGCCAAGACAGAAGCTGGGAGCAGTCAAATAGTGAGCTGCACAGCCCTGCTCCCTGCAAGCTGCCCCTTGCTCGGCGCTGCCCAGTCACCAAGGGCAGGAATGGTAGCGCAGGCTCAGGCAAGACAGATGCCTTCACTCCCCAGAGAGTTTTGGGGCAAAGGCCCGTTGCCTTTCCATCTCACAGGAAGGGAATGTTGTGAATCCCTAGAGCCAGTGATACTGGAACAGCAAAATAGTGTCATCTCACTGGCCATTCTTCAGAGCCAAAAGAGAAAAAAAAAACCCCAAACCACAGACAAAACCAAAAAGCTGCTCACCCATCTGGTTTTTTCCGCATTCCTCAGTACATCATCTGGTCTGTTCTGCCCTGAGCCTCTTAATTGCGAAATAGCCGGCAGAGTAGCTCAGTATCTGCTGGCAGCCCTTTTAACCTCCCCTTACCTATGCTAAATTAAGGAGGGATCTTCCCTTTGCTGATCTGCCAAGAACGTAGCCAGGCACACTGCTGCAGATGCTCAGCCAAATTATTCTCCTCTTAAAACCAGCCACCAGAGGCTTTGGTGAGTCCTCGTGGTCTCTTGATAAATCCAGGGCTGTTCCTGGAGGTCGGAGCATTGGGCCCATGTGTCATTCATTAATGGGAATGCCACTGTGGGAAGGCTTTTAAGACTTCCCAACTCTGCAAATAAATCCTTCTATAATGATGAGCATTAGTAGGAAAAAGGCTTCTGAATTGTTCCCTTCAGTACCTAATGAAATGCTTGGCCCAGTGTCATCCCCTGAGGGCAAACAGAATCTCACTGCAGCAGGGGACAAGTCAGACCCACCATCTGCCTTTCAAAGGATGGCTGTCCTTGGGCAGGGAGCAGGGCTGCCCCTCGGTCCTGCAGGAGGCAGTGCCAAGAGTTGCTGGTTCCAGTAATTTGGTCCCAGGGAGGGCTGATGGTGTTTCTTGGAAGCAGGGTCTTTCCATGGCATGAGCTCTGGAAGAGCTGCGAGTTGCATCACTTTCCTCCCTCACGTCCAGCACACTCTGCATGCTCCTGTCCCCGGGCTACCCGCATCCAAAAGCAGCTGCTGGCAGAGGAACTAGGTGGAAGGTTTCTGGAATGACCCACATTTCAGGGAGGAGTCCTCTTACTCCCTCGAGAAGCAAAGGACTGTGTGTGGACAGAGCTGCATGTTGTTTAGGCTGCCTTTGTTGTATTCCCCCCACTCCTGCAGCGGTCACTGCTGCTTGGAGCATGGCCCTGGCAAGCCCCAGGGCTTGTCACAGCTCACGAGGCAGCGTCTGTGTGTTTTTCTCATCCCTGGGAGATACACCGGCTGGCCCTCTTGAGATGGAAAAGCCAGGGGCATGGGCTGGTCCCCCTTCTGTCCACCGTTCCCGGGATGCTGCACTGGGAGAGCTCTCCGGCCCCTCGGTCAAGAGCAGCTGGGACGTAGTGCTTGAGTCAAGGGTGACCCAAGAAGCTGACCGATGGCCTTAGCTAGTCCTGTGTCCTGCCAGCTGACACAGACCCAGTGGTAGGCAGGAGGGTTCGTGGCACTAACACGGTCATTCTCCTGTTTTCAGATCATTCCCAACTTCTACCCGCCACTGGAGGCTCACGTCCGGCAAGGCGTGTTCAACTCTCTCACCCACATTGTGGAGAAGCGAGTCCTTGCGTAAGACAGCCCTGAATTTTACTACATTTATACAGCTGCTGTGCACCAATTTTCCTGGGTCTCACCAGCCTGGTCAAAATGATCTCCAGGCTTCTTTGTAAGAGCTGCGGAGGGCGTTTGTATTGTGTATGAACCATGGAAGAAGCCGTAGTTGTGTCTTTGTGGTGCTTGTCCCGAGAGCTATTCCTTGAGGCAAGGGAATGGGTGGGTTGAGAAAGCTATAGCCACTCGCTTCAGATGAATAGAAGTGTCCCCAGCCCTTTCTGGTCCCCAAGCTGAATGGAGCAGCCTTGCTCATGGTGCTGCAGCCCGCAGACAGCTCCGGCATCAGCCAAATTCCCCCTCCCAGGAGGTAAAGGCCTCTTCTCCCCTTCCCGTGCACCTTCTGGTGGCACAGGTCTCACCGGTGGCAAAGGGAGGGGACCTCAACTGAGCTGCAGGAAGGAAGGTGGGACCTCATAGCTTGTCCTTAACAAACCAGAGCTCTGGTGTAAGGGGGGATCCCCTGGCACGTCTGCTGGGGTGAAGTTACGCAGCAGGGTGCTGCATCCCGGCTCTTTCTCATCCCTTTGCCTTCCTACCCCCCCAACACAGACATCTGGCCCCTCTCTTCGACAACCCCAAGCTGGACAAAGAGCTCCGTGCCATGTTGAGGGAGAAATTCCCGGAGTTCTGCAGTTCGCCCTCACCTCCCATCGAAGGTAGGGAGCAGGGCGGGTGGCGGAGGGAGGCTGCGGCGAGTGCTGCCTTCCCAGCAGTGGCGCTTTCCCGGGCTGTCCTGCAGCCGTGCCGGGGCTCCGACCGGGATTCCGGGGAGAGGAGGGCTCTGGCTGCTCCTATCTATGGATGGTTGTGGTCTCCCTTCACCTCGGCCCTGCTGCACGCTAAAGATGCACGCTACCCGTTGCTCTCTCTCCTCCGTTGGGGCTACTTAGCCTTTCTTCTCTGTAGGCTAATTGATTAACATAATTAGGTTAAACAAAGAGCAAGCATTTCTAAGCCATATTTAACAGGAGAGCGCTGCCGCTTTGCTAGCCCTGCTGGAGGGCTGTACGTGGAAGCCTGTCCGGTTTTCGTGTTGTATCGGGTGAGGGGACCCCCCCCCAAGCCACAGAGCCGCTGCCCCGAGCCTCCTGGCCTCGCCGAGCGGGCGGAGGGGCTGCGGTGCTCGGGGGCTGCGGTGCTCGGGGGCTGCGGTGCTGAGGGGCTGGGGCTCAGCGCTTGGCCCGGGTGAGCGGTGCAGGGTGATGGGCAGCTGAGCTGGGGAACGACCCGCTCCTGCCGCGCTCGGCACTGGCTAGGGATGGTTCAGGAGTCACCGGGAGCGCCCTGTCCCAGCTTCCCGGGGTCCGTGGCTTGGCCACGTTCGTCCGTTTCCAAAGCACTTGTGTTTCTTTGCTGCCCGCAGGCGGGGTGCGCCCTGCCCATCCTAACCTCGCTTTCCGCTCTGACCCCTTTGCCTACCCCCTTGCAGTCAAGATTGAGGAACCCGTTTCCATGGAGATGGACAATCATATGTCAGAAAAGGACGACAGTTGCTATGACAACGCCGAGGCCGCATTCAGTGACGATGAAGACGACTTGAACAGCAAAGGTGAGGAGTGCAGCCAGCTGGGCGCCAGGGCTCCAGCGCTCCTGCATCGCCGCAGCGGGAATCGCTGCCGTTTGCCTCTGCGCCGGCTCACGGGCACCTTCCCTTCGTGATGGAGGATCCCCAGGCAGACTTCTGTAAGCACGGTTCCCTCAAAGCCCCTGTCCCACGAGCAGCGGGAATTGTGGCACTGGAGGCGGACCCCCTGCTTGAGACCCAGGTTTCCCTCTGCAAGAGAGGGTGGTGAGGCCGATGCTCGGCTGCTTCCCCGGCCCTGCCGGCCAGGCTCAGTAGATGTGATACGGATCTGTGCTCAAAGGGAAAGGCTGTTGGGCTTCATCTGCTGGTCTGGTTATTCCCCAGAGCTCAGAGCCTTCGAACGTAGCGCTTTCTCCACCCACGTGTCCTCTCTAGGTGTCTGATTAGCCTCGAGCCCCGCTGCGCTACACGGTTGGGCATCCCTGTGGCAGATGCTGTGCTGGATGGTTTGTTTGGGAACAGGGTGTCTCTGTTCTCAGGCAGCTGCTAATGAGGCTCAGGCCTCTTAATTGCTCAGCCACACGGTTTTCATTACACTCGCTCCTTCTCGAAGCCACGGGGCTGACAAGCCTACACAAGGCCAGAATCCCCTCTGCTCACTCTGTGGAGCCAGAGGCATCTCAGGCTGTGCCTGGCCTGGGTGGTAGGACTGGTGGGCTGCCTGCCACGCTGGAGGGTTATCCCTGCCCGGGATGGAGCAGGGGATGTCACACTGTACTGTAGCGCTGTCTTCAGTAGTCCCATCGAGCTCTGCCAGCTGTTTGGGGCCCCGGAGAGGGACACAGGCTCAAAAGCCACGTGCAAGAGAGCTCTTACAAAGGGGATCGGCCACTTTGCCCCGTCCCTTCGTGGCAGCTGCTTTGTGAGTGCTTCTGCCTTGACCCTGGCACTTCTGGACTGTGCTGCAGTTCATTTTTGTGGCCTGGAATGAGCCTGGAGGATGAGGGTGTGGAAAAGCACTTGGGGTATCTCAGTCCCAGAGTCCTGAACATTTGCACCTCGAGTGGAGAGAGACTTGCGAGCTAGTGGTGTTTATTGAGCATGTTGAAGGACAGGCAAGGCATCAGGGTTGGAAATTGCACTGAGTGGGAACCACAGGTCCAGACACCCCCTGCGTCTGGATCCCATCCTGCCGTCCTACTCCCTGTGACCTGGACACATCTCTAAAGGGTGAAGGCATGATCGGAGGTGGGGGGCACGCTGCTTGCCCCGGGCTGATGACTGTCCCCGCGGCCCCACACAACTCCCGCTGCTAGGATAGAGGTTGCCTCCAGTGCTTCTTAGACGTAGCTGCTTGGGAAAATAGATTATTCCACTGTTGCTTTCTTTGTTGCAGGGAAGAAGAGGGAGTTCAGGTTTCATCCGATCAAAGAAACCATTGTGGAGGAGCCTGTGGATATCACACCATTCCTCGACCAGCTGGATGAGTCGCTGAAGGATAAAGTCCTGCAGCTGCAGAAGGGAAGGTTGGTATCCTTTGATATCAACATTTCATGTTGATCTCTTCAGGGCAACGACACACGAGACCTTTTAGTGCTGTTGTACAATGCTGCTTGCTCCAGAGCCCTTCTCTCAGGGCTCATGCTATCTCCTGGCTTGTCTGCCTTTAACACAGAGAGGTCCTCCAGCACCGTTCCTGCAGGAAATGTCCAGTCCCGGTGGTTTTGAAAGGTGCTGGGTTAAGAGCCCTGTAATTTGTCCTCAGAACAGGCTCAGACCAGGACACAACAGCAGTTTGCTGGGGGCTACAACATTTCTCCGGAACAGGGACAGGAAGGCAAAAGATCAAAGTTTCATCCTTCTCTGCTGTTGGATTGATGAGAGGAGGCTGCGTGGGCTTTGGGGGCTGTCGCTGCCTGACAGTTTCAGTCCATCTCTGCATGGGGCACGTTCCCCACAGAGAGAGATGTACCTGTGTCTGCATGTTCTCTGGACTGCCCCACCTCCACTCCTGATTTTCAGTGACCTTGGAATGAAATCCATCTAAAGAAGGTTAAAAAAAGCTCTTGCTTTGCAGACCTTGGCGTAGTAGACTGATTGAACGTAATTTATGTCTTTATGGCTTTAAGTTCATTTAATCTTATGCTTTTAGTCATTTAATTTGTCTTGCTGCAGACAACCTCGGGCACTTCTGTAAGTAGGTGCTGTAGCATTGCAGCGTGTTCTTCCGGGGCTGGGTGTCTGCAGCGTGTGCTGCTGAGCCGTGCTTTCCTCTAAGCCTGGCACCAGCACAAAGCAGAGCCTCCCCCTGCCCTCAGGTCCTGGGGGGCTCCCGAGCCGAGCCAGCTCAGCACAAAGCCCCCTTGTCCCTGCTCTCGGTATCTTCCTATGTAACTTGGATTTCCTCTTGTTTTTGTGCTCCAGCGATACGGAAGCTCAGTGTGAGGTCATGCAGGAAATCGTGGATCAAGTCCTGGAGGTAACGGCACAGACCCGGGGAGCAGCGCTGCTGCCTAACTGTAAAACCAGAGCAGCTGGGGCGCGGTGGGCTGCCCCCCGAGAATGGCGCAACGCAGCGATACCTGCAGTTGTTAAACACAGCCCCGAGCTGCTGCTTGCTGCGGGGGTCTAGCAGGGGAAGATCGTTCCGTCCCTGCTCCGTTTCCTTGCACCCCATGCCTAAACGTCCCCCCACAAACGCTGTCAGACGGGATGCTGGGTGAGGCGTGCTCACATCTTGAACCCACGCGACTGCTGTAGCGGCTGCAGAGGTTCTGGGGGTTTTGCGTGCACCTGGGATGCTCCCTTACTTTTGGCCCTGAGCTTTGTGCTCAGGAGAGGCTGCAGCAAGCCCTGCCCAGCAAAAGAGCTGTGGATGTTTTCCAGGAGCTGAGCGTTCAGAGGAGGTCGCATCCCCTGCCTCTAGTCAGCTCCCTTTAGAGTCAAGTGGCCTTTTAGAGCATGAATGTAGCTTCTCCCCCTTGTAGAAACAGGAGGAAAGGGCTGGTCGGGGTGTGGGATCCTCCTTACCAGGTGCCCTCGGTCCCTGGTAGCCCTTTGCAGAGGGAGAGCTGAGCTCAGTAAATTACTAGCCATTAGAGGATAAGTGGACCACAGTGATTGTGGAGTGCTTCAGAGCTGGGCATCAATTAGAGGCTTGTCTTGCTGATGGGCAGCTCCTGGTGCTGCAAGATAGCAGCAGAATGGCTCCTGAGCAGCTTGGGGTCCGTTCCCTGCAGCGGTGACTCTGCTGTGTCCCTTTCAGCTGTACCTGTGCTGGGCAGGCAGGGTTTGAGCTTGTGCTTTCTCCTCTCATTCGTTCCTTTTTCTCTACCAGGAGGACTTTGACTCGGAGCAGCTATCGGTGCTCGCATCCTGCCTCCAGGAGCTATTTAAGGCTCACTTCCGTGGTGAGGTTTTGCCAGAAGAAATCACGGAGGAGTAAGGATCTGGGTTTTTGTGTCTCATCCTTTCACACTGGGACTTGGGCTTTTCCCAGTCAAACACTCACCGTTTGCAGAAGGCTGTGCTGAAGCCAGCAGCTCCCCCTGTGAAGCAATCCAGGGTTCACAAGCGGTCAGCGTGGCGCTGGTCAACAGTTGTCATATCCAGGGGCTCAAAAGAGACCATCCTCCTCCTCCTCCCCACGAGCGCGGGCAAAACCTGCTGCCGCTGGTACTTGTCTCAGAGCTCAGTTTAGGTGATGCTCTGATGGCTTCTGGCTGGCTGACCAGGGTACACAATGTCCTAAATACTCCTGTCCCTGCTGTGCTCACACAAACCAGCACCATACACTCTTCCTCTGGGATTTTGTGTCGGAACAGGGCACAGAGTCAGAGCTGCTGGGTTTTGTTAGCAGGACTGTTCCTGCCTCCTCGTTAGCTAGGGCTAACCCTTAATGGCCCCAGGACCACCGCAAGCAAGGTCCAGGGCTTTTTCCCAGCCCTTGCTGGGGAGTCGCAGAGGGTGGGTGCTCCCAGACCTCTGACTGTTGCGTTTGTCCCGCAGGTCTCTGGAGGAGTCGGTGGGGAAGCCTCTCTACCTAATATTTAGGTATGTCTGTTCTGAAACGTTTGAATAATTTACTTAGGGCTTGCTCGTTTGCTTCCTGACCGCCACCGTGGGTAAACCCTGTGGGTCTAATTCTGCACCCCCCTGCTTGCCCTAGGGCTGATCCCAGAATCAGGAGAGCTGATGGCTTTGTTCAGCCTATGCTGTGTTTTGTTTAGTAGAAAGAGTTAAAATACAGGAAAATCACGGCTCCTTGGGTCATTTGTGGAAGCCTGGGATCCCAGGGTAACTGAAGTTTGCTGGCTCCTGACCCCTTTGGGTCGCTGCACGCCCTGCCGTCCTCTGCAGCCGGGGTGGGAGAGGTGGCTACTGCGTCCAGCCTAGAGGGCAAGTGGCCAGGACCGCCTGGCACCGCCAGCTGGGTTTCCCTGCAAGCTGCCGGTCCTCATCATTAGTGGAGGAGCTGGTACGTGGCATCCCGTGTAACACCGCTGTCTCCCTGTCCTCTCCTCCCCAAGGAACCTCTGCCAGATGCAGGAGGATAATAGCGGCTTCTCGCTGCTGCTGGATCTCCTGTCAGAGCTCTACCAGAAGCAACCCAAGATCGGCTACCACCTCTTGTACTATTTAAAAGCCAGGTAGGCCAGCGGGGATTGCGGAGAAGCGTCCAAGCTTCGACTTGGCTGGCGCTGCCTCCAAGAGACAGCTCGGCGTGGTACCACCATCCCGCTGCGGCACGGAGCTGGCAGGCTCCTGGCTCACCTGGGCACGTCTCCTTCTAGCAAAGCCGCAGCGGGGAAGATGAACCTGTACGAGTCCTTTGCCCAGGCCACGCAGCTGGGGGACCTGCACACTTGTCTGATGATGGACATGAAGGCCTGCCAGGAGGACGATGTACGGCTGCTCTGCTACCTCACCCCCTCCATTTACACGGAGGTAAGGCCCCTGCCAGGCGCCAGGGACCCCGGTTCCGACGCACAGGGCATCCCCTCGCCTTCCTGCGGGCTGGCTCGGGGCTGGGCTGGATTGCTGCTGAGCTTCAGGCCTGTTACGCTGCAGCGGAGAAAACATAAAGCCTGGAAAATGTTCTGTCAGGCTGAGCACAACACAGTCTCCATCCACCCTCCAGCCCGACTTAATGGGGGTCAGCGTGCTGCCGTCGAGATCGATGTTCAGCTGCCGTCCTACCCGCTTACAGCCCCGTTACAGCCTGACGTGGGTGGCGAGGTACTAACCTTGCTGCCCCACATTCATCTCACGCACGTGCCGGCTCCCCTCTGGTTAAAGAGGTTTTTTGCTCTTTGCTGCTTTTCTTCTGGAGAGCAGCAGGTGAAGGCTCTGAGCAGACGTGTCGAAGTCTGGGGGAAGCAGCGCTGGGAACGAGTTCTGCTGCCTGCCCCGAACCCTGGGGTTTCATGAAAGGTTTTATTGCTTTCAGCACTCGGTGGTGAGGTGGAGCCAGCTGGACTGAGCAGAGAGCACGTTTGGAACGGGGAGCCAGGCATCTGCAAAGGATAGGTCACGGCTCGGTCCCGGTTCACACGGGCTGCCCTGGGTCTTGGACAGAGCTGCTGTTCCCTTGCTGCTGCCGGGATGCTGCCGAGCTCTCGCTGCCCGATGCAGGCTGCAGCCTTTCATTTCAAATTGCAGGGTGGAGGCTGCTTCCAGCAAGCACCCAGCCATCGCCCGGGCTTCGGGGAGCGGTGCTGGGGCTTGGAGAGAAGCAGGGTAACATCGTGCACTCTGGATAGACGTAGGGGTCACAGTTCTGCGTGTACTTTCTCATTCCCTGGGAGGAATGAGCTGGCCCCACTCCTCCCTCCTTTCTGGCTGGTTCAGCGGGAACATCTGCTGGGTGTTGAGGCCATCCAGCCCCATTCCTCACGAGTGCTTCCCAGGGGCTTCTGTGGGGAAAGGGGCACAGCAGCAGCCTGGGGAGGGGAGAAAAACCTGCACAAGACTAGGCACCGCACCTCGCCGCAGCGTGGTGCCTGCTCCGGGGAGGATCCTGGTGCAGAGCAGCAGCTGGATCCACTCCCTGGTCCTTGGGATTTAACAGCCTCGCTCCCCAAAGTGGTGTCAGATTGTTGCTGCCCCTGCGGGCACAGTGACCAGCTCAAGTCAGGCAGAATGTCCTGAGAGCAGCCTGTCTGGACAGCCAGATCCCAACAATGCAGCCGTAGCTCGCTGCCGCCAGTTTTCCTGGCCTTTTGCCCTATGTGTTGATTTTTTTATTATTTCCTTGTAGCGCTGTGTAACACACGAGGCCCTGGAACAGCGAGCGAAGCTAGCAAGGATAGGGAAAAATGGGGAATTTGAACCGCTGGGGTCTGGCTGACTTCTGCCACCCACAATCGAAGCAGCCTCGCTCCTCGCGCGGCTCTGCTGGGTCCGGGTGGTTGGTGTCCGCTGCATCTCACGGCTGTGCTGATGCTGAAGCAGTGAGCTGCCTTGCAGCCCTTGGCCCGTTCGGGTACCGAATGATCCTGCCCGCTCCAGGCTGCGCACAGAAACCAGCCCATCAACCCTCCTGCGCTTTCTTGGCTCCTTTTCCCCCTGCAGCCGCTTCCCCCATGGTGTTTAGGAAGCGGTGCTGGTTCTGGTCCAGCCGCCGGGTCAGGCAGGGCGATGCTGCCCCTCGCGAGGAGCAACGTGTGTCTCTGAACCGAGGAGGAGTTTTGCCTCGGCTGTGGGGATGGGAGCTTTTGACCGGCCTCTCCCTCGTGTCTTTTCTTGAGCCCTGCCTTGCTTTTGTGCTCTTCCAGTTCCCAGACGAGACCCTACGAAGTGGCGAGCTGCTGAACATGATTGTAGCTGTCATAGACTCATTCCAGGTAAGGAGGGGACCGGTGGCTGTGGTGGGAGGCAGCACATCCCTGAAGTGGCAGCACTCATCTCCGCTCCCGGGAGGTTTAAACCTGAACTGGCTCATCCGCAGGGGATGCAGTGCAGAATGTTTAGTCCAAGTGCTTGAGCTGAGGCATAGGGCTTTGCGAGGAGCCCCAAAACCCCCAGGTATCTCTTTCCCTTGAGTCGCTGCGGTGTCAGAAGGCTGAACGCACATTGCTGCATCCGAGGGATCCCCCTGACCGCCGAGCTGTGTGCCCAGAGAGCTTTGTCCAGCTTTGCAGGCGCTGGCAAAAAGCACCGCCACGGCCAGTGCCGCTGTGGGCAGTCGATAATGATAATTATCAATAATAATCCCCTTGGCAGGGAGGTGCTTGGTGCTGCTGGGGAGATGCAAAGCCACGAGCGGTGTCACAAGGGGCACGCGTGTGGGAGAGCACGGGGAAGGCGCAGGCAGCGCGTCCCCTGCTGCCCGCCGGCCGGCAGGGCTGAGGTTGCTCCCAGCTCTTCCCATCCTGGTGGGAGATCGGCTGCAGGCTTAGCAGGATAACCAGCGGAAGGCCAAGCCCTCATTAGACCCTCCTGGAAGGAACCTTTCGCCATGGTCACGCTGAGTTGCCATGAGCAACCCAAAAATAGTCTGGGTGAAAGCTGGGGGTGGGGAGGTGGGCACCGGCAAGAATGCTGTACTGCGTGTTTCTGCTGTCTAGGCTCGTCTGGAGCGTGATCTGCCGATAACCCTTTAACTCACCCTATTTATACACCATTCCTGGCCAGTCGTGCTTTTCCCAGCTGCTCAGGGGCCAAAACGCCTCGCCAGCAAGTTTTGCTTGGCAGGCTGGAGCCGAAGCTGGGTACAGGAAAGGTTTGAGTCACGATGCCCTGACCCCCCCAGCTCAGCCCTGCGCTTACTCCTCTGCTCCTGGGCTCTGCCCCATGCTGAAATGCAAAAAAAGTTTTGTTTTTCCCAGCAGAGGCCCGTAGCGTTTCCTCTCCCCTCCCTTCTCCGATTCCTTCGTTCCTTCCTGTTATTCTTCATCTGTTTCCCCACGATGCTCTGGCTGGGTGGCCCCCGCGCCCGGCCCGCATGGGGTCTGCGAGCGGAGCCGTGGGGCAGAGCCCAGGCAGCTCAGCGTGCCCCCAGCACCCTGCGCCCGAGCAGGCTGGACCCAGAGGCTGAGGAGCAGGGAGGAAGGCAGATGAGAGCCAAAGCGCACTCTGTAGCTGAGCCTCTCAGCGCAGGGGCAGGGAACGGTGCTCCCCAGGTCCCGTCCCTGCTCCGGTGCAGCCTGGGAGGGCTCCCCGTGTGTCCCATCCTCCTGCCTCTGCTTCCACCTCTCCCAGGGATGAAGGGGATGAGTCAGTGCAGGAAGCACCACGCGTCTGGGTAGTGTCAGCTCCCGTCCTGCAGACCAGGGACCATCCAGGGCCCCGAGCAGAGAGGTCTGGGGTTGTCAGAGCTTTCCCAGCAGGCTGCCAAGCCCTCCCCCCTGCCAGCCCCTGGGTGGGCTTTGTGCATCCAGCAGCCGAAGCCTGGGTCTGGGGGTGCCTGGAGCACGAGGAGCAGGTCCCTGGTGCTTGTGCAGCAGCCGAGCCAGGCTGCCTGAGCCCACCATCCCACCCGCCCTGGCCCAGCCTGCGGGAGCTGCTGGCTGTCCTGCGTGACACTTGCTCCCCAGCCTGGGTGTCGCTGTATGAAACCATTAACCTCTCAGTACTTCTTTGCCTCTGCTGATCCCTTGCAGCAGCTGCCTCTCCCTGGCGCTGCTTAGCCCAGCTCTGATTTAGGAGCCACCTGCAGCCCCACGGGGTTTCTGAGCCTCCCCGCTGGATCTCTGCTCTTGCAGAGATGCCTGATGTTGGCAGAGCAACAGCTTCTGTGCTTGCTCGCCGGGCCTGCCGGTGGTCCCCTGCGTCAGAGGGCTTCTGCAGAGCCCAAGCATCCCGCTAACCCCCTTTTCTCTGCTGCCCAGTTGCAGGAGCTGGTGTGCCACGTGATGATGGGGAACCTCGTCATGTTTCGGAAGGACTCGGTGCTGAACATCCTGAGTGAGTAGCACTCCTGCAGGGGAGGGTGGGGGTGAAAGCAGAGAGCGGTTCCTGGGCATCCCCAAGCCTTCCTGCCCTTCGAGCCCCCATTTTGCAGAGAGACCCCAAATCCCTGGAAGGGGAGGAGGCTGCAGCCTTGATCACGGCTTTGCCCTTTCCGATCGGGAGGGCTGTAGCCTGTGTCAAGCTGCGCTGGGTCAGCAATGCCGCACGTGGCCACGCCGCCACAGGGAAGAGCCCTGCAAGAAGCTGGCTGCTCATGCAACGTCCGAGAGAGGCTCTTGGGCTCTCCGTGTTTTGCCGAGGTCTGGATTTCCTCATGGTATTATTGCCGCTGCTTAAAGGATCGGTGCCCTAAACCGGATTGTTGGATTTAGCGGTGTGGTCCAAGCTGTGAGCTCTAATGGGCTTTACCAGGCTGGCTGTACGATGGCTCTCCGCGGTGCCAGGCAAAGTGTAATCCAGGGCTCCACACATCCGCAACCTGCCCAGGCAGAGGGGGAAAAAAAAAAAGAAAAATAAGAGGAAAGTCCCAGAATGTCCCCCCATCTCCGCAGCCTCTCCACGTGGTCCCAGCTGCTGTGTCTCTGGGGACGTGATCTTGTCCTGGTGCAAAGCCATGGCTGGTGCTGCACGGCTGGCTGTTCCCCACTGTGCAGCAGCTGATCCGGCGGTGCCGGAGGCCGAGCCTTTCTGGGGACAGCTGTAACCTCTTCTCCCAGCACAGCCGGGGTGAGGGCAGCTGGGAGGTGATGGCAAAAGGGCGGTCAGAAAAGTTGGAGCCGGGATTTCCCTTCATTTTCTGTTGACTGTGACACCCCAAGAGCAAAAAGACCCTCGCTGCTGTTTGGTCTGGCCCTTGGACCACCCTGAACCAACAGGGTGAGCCTCTCAGAGGGACACCCAGCCCTTTGCCAGGGCCACAGTCCCCTCGGCCGCTGCACAGGAAAAGGCCGGTGCCCGTGATCTCTCCCTTGCATCATTCCTTGCCTTTCCCCCCAGGATCACCAGTGGGTGACCCAGTTCCTCTTGCAGCTTTTTAACTGGGCTTCAGTTTGCACCTCCGCAAGCCGCTGGCTGTCGTACAGTAGAAAAACCCTTTCGGTCTCCAGCCAACGCTGCGTTTCGCCCACGTGTGCCCTGTGGCTCCTGCCCCGCAGTCGGAGCTGCAGCCCTCTGGGCCGGGGTTTTGGGCAGAGCCGGTGCGGAGGGCTTGGTGCACGGGGACCAGCAAGTGTTTCCAGAGAGAAGCCCCATCACCCCGATCCGATGGCTGCCTAGATCCAGCTTTGGTGTTACACAAGCTGCAAGCAGCGGTCTAAGCCCATTAATTAAAGAGCCTTATTAATTCTCTTCCTCTGAGCCCCAAGCAGCTGCTTTAGTGACTTTGCAGCCCTGCCACCCGTGCCTCAGTTGGCAGAGGCTACCCCGGTGCCACCTGCCAGGTCCCCGAGCCCCTGCTCGGCCCGGGCACACACGGGGCTGCCTGTGCTGCTCACACAGCTGCCCTGGCACGGTGCAAACCCCGACACGCAGCAGGGCATCAGGCACAGCACCCCACTCCGGTGCCTGCTCCGGGATGGAGGGAACGGCAGGCAGGAGCAGCAGGGCTGTGGCGAGCTGTCTGCGGTGGCTCTGGCAAGTCCCTGCCGTTCCTCTGGGCACCGTGCCGGGCTCTCCTCACCGTCCTGTCCTTCCTTCTAGTTCAAAGCCTGGACTGGGAGACCTTTGAGCAGTACTGCACCTGGCAGCTCTTCCTCGCACACAGCATTCCTCTGGAGACCATCATCCCCATCCTGCAGCACCTCAAATACAAAGGTGAGCTGTCCCCTGTGTGGGAGAGGCACGGCGCTGGGCCGTGGTGGCCAGGAGCTCCTGTGCTGATGATGTCCTTTCCTTTGCAGACCACCCTGAGGCGTTATCCTGCCTGCTGCTGCAGCTGAGGCGAGAGAAGTAAGTGCCGCAGGGGCACAGGGCTGCGCAACGCTCTGCGGAGGGTCCTGTGGCCTCGGGCTGGTGGGGCTGCCCCCGGCACACTGCGGCTGGTGGCTTTCTGGAGCACTGTCAGCGTGGCAGGGACAAGGGGACACCACCTGCTCCAGCTTGGGCCACTGGAGAAGTGAAGCGTAGGGAAAGGGGCGCTCGCTGGTGCTCTCCAGCTCCCTGGGGCGCAGGTCCTGCCCTGGAGCCCCTGGGGACAGCGTAGGGTGGGCACGTGTGACGGGACCCCAGCCGCAGCGCCCTTGCCAAAGGCAGCAGCAGCTCCCTGCCGTGCCTCAGCTTCGGGAGCACCGTTTGCCGAGCGCCAGCTCTCTCAGCCCGAGTGCCAACGGGCTGTTTGTCTTTCACCTCGCACATCCTGGAGGCCATCGCGTCCATCACTTAACGGAGAGCAGGCTGTCACCTGCCTCCCGCGGGGCACAGTGTCAGAGCCACCTTGGCATTGATCTGTGCTGTCTCTGCCTGCTCGGGTGGGTTGGCCACATCCCGCCGCTCTGAGTGAAGAGCACTTTATTTGTTTTCATTAATGCAGTGCATGAGGCTGGCTAATCTAATCCCAGCTCTAAATTGCGTTAGTGAAAAGCCCGCGGTGACGGAGAGCGCAGGGGCGAGCTCGGGCCGCAAGCGTGCAGCGGCACCGTTCCCACGGCAGGGAGGGAGCGGGACCGACACGGCCGGGTGACACAGGCTGGGCAGGGAGCTTGGTGGCAGCTGGTCCCCAGGAGGATTCCTTGCCAGCCACCTCAGGGAAGCAGAGGATTCTGAGCACTGCCCGTCATCCCCCGAGCCTGGGAGCCAACGCTGCTGGGGCTGCCACAGAGCGTGTGGGTCCCGGGCGGCGTTTGGGGAAGCTCGATCCCAATCCGAGCTGTGCCAGGGCTCTTGCGCCAGGTCCCTCCCGGCACGGCAGCTCCACGGGCTTGGCACACCCAGGTCTGAAGCCTCCCATGGGGCTCAAATGGGTGGCAGTGGCGGCGGGGGGACCCCAGCTGACCGGGGTACAAGCCACTTGTCGTCCTCACATGCCCTTCCCCGTTTGCCGCAGGCCCAGCGAGGAGATGGTGAAGATGGTGCTGAGCCGGCCCTGCCACCCGGATGACCAGTTCACCACCAGCATCCTGCGGCACTGGTGCATCAAACACGACGACCTCCTGGCCGAGCACATCAAGTCGCTGCTGATCAAGAACAACAGCCTACCACGCAAACGCCAAAGGTGAGGGGCCAGGGTGGGCACAGCACCTCCCACCGCTTCCCCCGCCCCGGGAACTGGGGGACGGGCAGCCGAGGCGCCACGTGCCGTCGGTGCAGCGTGGCCGTGCCAGCCCATCCTGCCGGTTGCGCCATCGTCTCCTCGAGGCCGGGGTGGTGTCGCTGCCCACCCACACGCTGCCGCGCAGCCAGAGCCCCGAGCGAGCGTTGCTGGACATCCAGCTGGCAGGACCTTTTTATGCCAAGCCCATTAGCCGAGCGGTGCGGGGAAGCGCTTTAAGCTGCTTATGTGAGCAGTGCCAAGCCTTGGTGCTCCCCTGCCGCGGCGCTGGCCAGGCAGGCCCCTCTGCTCAGCACCGCCGTGCCCACCATGGCACAGCTGGGTGTTGCCAGAGCATCTTTTGGTGCAAATAGTCTTCCAGATGTGATTTGCTTCGTCTCTGCTGGGACGCTGCTGCCTCGGGGGTGGATGGGGTCAGGGTCCGTCAGTGCAGTGGGACTAAAGGACGCAGCCGGGCTAAGCCAGAGCCTGCGGGGGTTAAATCCTGGCTCCCCAGGGCAAGATTCCTGATCTCTGCCTTTGGAGGGAGGGTGCGGAGGGCTTGTTCCCGGCCAGCCTCCATGGGCAGAGCTCTGGGTGCTGGAGGAGGCAGCTGGACCTGGCCACCGCGGGCTGTGGGAGAGGAAGGGAGAGCAGCGCGGGATGCTGCGGGATGCTGCGGCTGGTCCTGCACCGCTGTGCCGGCTGGTGGCCGTGGTGGCACCTGCGACACCTCACCCCGACCCCAAGATGTCCCTTGGTGGGGAGGCAGGAGCTCTTCCCGGCTGATTTCCCAGCCTTTTCTCCAGCCTCAAAGACCAACATCAGGCTGCGAGGCAGCCTCTGGCCTCGACGCCTGCCGGGGCGAGAGGCTCCCGCTGCCGCTGCCGGCGCTGTGCTGGGTCACGGCAGCGCGGGTACGACCACCCCCACCGGCAGCCCCTCGGTGCCGGGGTCTGGGTTTGGGGGAGAAGAGGGTGGTCTGCTCCAGCAGCCCCCAGCCCGCTGCGCAGGGGTCCCCTTGCCAGCTGGGTGGGTGCCTGCAGCCCTTCGCTGCAGTAGGAAGGACATCTAGTGTCCTGGGAAAGCAGAGCAGCACCGCGCTCCCACCGCAGCCGGGGCTGCGTGTCCCCAGGGACCCCCACCCAGCACCCAGGGAGCTGGCAGCACCACGCAGGGAGCTGGGCACGGCCAGCGGGTCCGACAGAGCCTTGCCGGGAGGTTTGCGGTCACCGGGATCCCGCCGGTGCCCCGTGTGCGGGTTGCACGCCAGCATCTCGGCCACCTCTGAGTCCCCACCGGCTCCCCAGAGAGGCTGCCGGGGAAATTTGCTCCTTCATCTGTTCCTCTGCGTTAATTAACGGCCTTTCACAGCTGAACAACGCGGCTATTTTCACTGTGTTTCTGTTCCGGGATCCGAGGCGTATCCAGGTCTAATCCCCGCTAATTAACGGGCAGCCAGCTGAGGCCCTGGCTGGTGGCAGCACCCTGGGTGCTGGCACCATGCACCATCCTGCAGCCGAGGCTCAGCGCGGGGTGCTTAGTGCTCCCCAGAGCTGATGGGGATGGAGGCAACCAGCACCCTCAGCAGGATTTATCCCCGTAATCCCTGAGCTGGAGCAGCGTGCACAGACCAGCCCCAGGAGACTCCGCGTGTGCCGGAGCCAGAAAATGGGGAGCAGCGCAGGGTCCATCCCCGGGCCCCCCTGCTCCTAGTGCGGGGGGGCACCCTGGGGCAGGATTGTCTGTGCTCCACATTTTTGGGGGGTTTTGGGGGTGCTGCTGCAGGGCTGTGACACTCGGTCCCCACACAAGCCGGGGGTCTTTGGGGCGGCTGGAGGTGGGCAGGAGGAGCAGGGTGCTCAGTAACAGGTGCTGCTCCTCTGTCCTCAGCCTCCGCAGCTCCAGCAGCAAACTGGCCCAGCTCACCCTGGAGCAGATCCTGGAGCACCTGGACAACCTTCGCCTCAACCTGACCAACACCAAACAGAACTGTAGGTACCGCCGTGCCGCTGGGATGGGGGCTGCAGCCGCTGCCCGGCTCCGGCACGGTGAGGTGTCCCACGGGCGCATGTGGGATGCGCTGGGATACTGGGAGCCCCTTGCAAAGCGGCCTGAATCCAAAGCCCTGGCTGGGCTGGGGGGGGTCCCTGCCTCTCGGGGGGGCGGCACACGCCGTCAGGTCTGTGACTCTCGTTTCTGCTGGTTCCTCGACAGTTTTCAGCCAAACTCCGATCCTGCAGGCGCTGCAGCACGTCCAGGCCAGCTGCGACGAAGCCCACAAGATGAAGTGAGTCCATCCTGCCCTGCTCAGCACCGGCCGGCCTCAGGACCGCGATGGGGGTGCCCTGACGTAGCCTGGCCCCCCCCACCCACCACCCCCTGCTTCCTTCCAGGTTCAGCGACCTCTTCTCCCTGGCAGAGGAGTATGAAGACTCCTCCACCAAACCCCCCAAAAGCCGTCGAAAAGCCACCCTCTCCAGCCCGCGCAGCCGCAAGAACGCGGCCCAGCCGGCCAACAACGAGGAGGAGTCGGCTTCCAGCAGCGCCTCGGTAAGCCCCCCCGGGTGCCCCCCGTCACCCCCCCCCCGGTGGTGGGTGATGCCCCCCCCCCCCTCCAAGCGCAGCCAGGACCCCCTCTCCCCGCAGGGCTGTGAAGGCCGGGAGGCTTCATCTGCGACTGCCCCGCTGATGCCTGTCGGAGCGGAGCGATGACGGGGTGAGTGCTGGCACCTGCCGCGCCGGGGGCACCGCGGCCACACCGGCCCCCCGATCCGACCACCGGTGCCTGTGTCATACCGGGGGCACGGCGGCCACACTGACCCCCCGATCCGACCACCGGTGCCTGTGTCACACCGGGGGCACCGCGGCCACACTGGGGGCACCGCGGCCACACCGACCCCCCAGTCCAGCCACCGGTGCTTGTGTCATACCGGGGCCACCGTGGCCACACTGGCCCCCCGATCCAACCACTGGTGCCTGTGTCACATCCAAGCTTTACCACGGTGACGGGGTCGGCCAGGCTGATAGCGGGCTGGTGCTGCTGAGGGGGCCGGGGGATGTCGGGTGGTCCTGGCTCCAGGTCCGGGTGGTCCTGGCTCTGGGGCGGTGGGGGTCTCCAGCCCTCACCCACCTCCCCTCGCCCTTGCAGGCAGCAGAAAGCAGCTGAGACAGAAGAGGGAACGGTGCAAATCCAGGAAGGTGAGCGGGGACCCCCCTCCACACTGGGGGGGGGGCTTTGGGGCTCAGGCTGCCCCTCAAGGAAGCCCCAAGCCCCAGCTGGGCCCAGTTTAGCCCCAGCAATGGGCATCTTGTGGCTGGAGGCACATGCCGGGATAATGCCAGACCCTGTTCTTGCCCCTGGGATAGGGGGAATGGCTCCGAGGTCCCTCGGCAGCGTGGGGAGCCCTCGCCCCGGCCCCTTCCCCGTCATGGGCTTCCCGCCCCCCTCTTCTTGCCTTAAGGTGCAGTGGCCACAGGTGAGGATCCCACCAGCGTCGCCATTGCCAGCATCCAGTCCGCAGCCACCTTCCCCGACCCCAACATCAAGTATGTCTTTCGCACAGAGAACGGCGGGACGCAGGTACGCAGACCCTCCAGCCGGGTCCCCTCCGGGCAGAACGCCGAGGGGCCGGGGGGATTTTGGGGTCGGAGTGGAGTTCAGCTCTGCTGGAGCACCCACTGGTGTGGTCGCAGCCAGAGGGGGAGCAGGGAGTGAAGCGCCAGGGGCTGGTCCGGCGCTGGGCAGGTCTGGATGCTGGGGTTGGCCGCGGGCGGGCTGAGCCACTGCCTCGCCGCCCGTCCCCGCAGCCGCGGCTCTCTCGGTAGGTGATGTACAGGGTGATCCAAGTCGCCGACGGGCAGCTGGACGGACAGACGGAGGGCACCAGTGCCATCAGCGGCTACCCCGCCACCCAGTCCATGACACAGGTGGGTGCCGGTGCCAGGTGGGAGTGGGACCGTCCTCGGCCCGACGTGAGCACCCGCTGTTGTCCCTCCCCTCCAGGCTGTCATCCAGGGCGCCTTCACCAGCGAGGATGCGGTGGAGACAGAGGCCACGGCCACCGAGACTCATTACACCTATTTCCCCACCACGGCCGTGGCTGACACCAGCACCTCTGCCGGCGCGGGGACCACGGCCACCGCCGTCGTCACCACGCAGAACTCAGAGGCCCTCCTGGGGCAGCCCACCCCCACGGGTACGGCCGGCACGGGGAGGGATGTCACATCCCTGTCCCTTGTGGGGCCTTTCGGGACGCTCCCCGCCTGATCCCCTCTCTCGGTTTGGTCCGTTCAGGGCAATTCTTCGTGATGATGTCGCCCCAGGAGGTGCTGCAGGGTGGAGTGCAGAGGTCCATTGCCCCCCGTGCCCACCCCTACTCCCCGTGAGTACCAGACCCCTCCCCACCCCTCTGAGCACTGTCGTGTCACAGCTGCCCTCGACCGTGCCGACACCGGCGCAAGCAAAAGGGGCGACGCTCCGGTGGTCCGGCAGTGGGTCACCCCCACCTGCCGTGGGAGCCGAAGCGAGGCGTCCCCTGTGCCGGCGCAGGAAGGCTGGCACACAGCCGGATCCCTGCCGGTGTCACCGGGACCCACGCTGCCGTTCTTCCTGCAGGAAATCGGAGGCGCCACGAGCCACTCGGGACGAGAAGCGCCGGGCGCAGCACAACGAAGGTGCGGGCAGCAGGGCAGGGGGGTCATCCCACCCTCGGTGCGGGGTGGGGGGGGCCGTGGTGTGCAGCAGCGTGGGGAGCCGAGCCATCCCTGGGTTAACGCTGTCTGTTCCCGCCTCCTAGATGGAAAAGCTCTTAAGGACGTTTCATAAAGCTCTTGTCAGTTAAGGGTAAAAACCTCTTTTGGGAGAGCTGTAATTAGCAGCAGCAGGGGAAGCCAGAGCTCGGAGGATTAAGCTCAAACCTCGGGAAGCTCAAGCACGCCCAGGTAAGGCACCCAGGCGGCCCCTGGCTCCGCCATCCCGGGCCAGGAGGAGACGGCAGCCGCAGCCCTGGAAGCACTGGGCAGCGTTCTCCCTCCTCCGGCTTCAGAAACGGCTCCTCAGAGACGCCGAAACGGGGTGTCGGGCCAGTTTGACCCAAAAAACTGGCAGTCCTGGCCTTGCCCCCTGGGCGCGGGCAGAGCTCGGGCCGTTTGGGTGCTTTCCCAGGGGGCTGGTGCTGAGGGGCTGTGAGCCAGGCAGGATCCGTCCCTGCCCACCGCTCCTGCCCCTTTCCTGGGGGGGCCGGGCTCGGCGCAGTCAGGGATGGTGACCCCCAGCCCCAGTGAGGAGGGGGCTGGTTTGGGGCAGTGGAGGAGATGCCCGGCTGGGGGTCTGGGGACCCGCCATGAGGCTTGGTGCCTGCTGGGGGTCTTGTGATGGTGCTGACGCTTCCCCCTCTTCCCCTCCCCCTCGCAGTGGAGCGCCGGCGCAGGGACAAGATCAACAACTGGATCGTGCAGCTCTCCAAGATCATCCCTGACTGTTCCATGGAGAACACCAAGTCGGGGCAGGTCGGGGACCCCCTAGGGGGCTGCAGGGCTCGGGAGAGGCTCGGGGGGTGCCAGTGCCCCCCCACCTCACTCCCCTGCCGTGTTCCCCTGCCCAGAGCAAGGGTGGGATCCTCTCCAAAGCCTGCGACTACATCCAGGAGCTGCGGCAGAGCAACCACCGCCTCTCCGAGGAGCTGCAGGGCCTCGACCAGCTCCAGATGGACAACGAGGTGTTGCGGCAGCAGGTGAGGCGGTGGGGGGGGGGCTTCTCCGGGGCGCTGGGGGGGGGTCCTGCGCTCGCCCTCGCCCCCCCAGCACCTGTCTCTCGCGTCAGGTGGAGGATCTGAAGAACAAGAACCTGATCCTGCGGGCGCAGCTCCGCCAGCACGGCGTGGAGATCGTCATCAAGAACGACAGCCACTGACGGGGACGGCGGGGACGGGGCCTGGCGGGGGGACGGGGGTCGCGCCCCCCCGCACCTCACCCCCCCTGCCTAACCCCCCCGGCAGCGAGCACCTCCCCGGCGTGACATGAGGACCCTCCCGTTTGGTTTGTGCCCCCCACCCCCACTGCCACCTCTCCCATCCCAACCCTTTGCCCCCCACCCCGTGTCCCTGGGGGTCCCCGTGCCCCCCCCGTCCCCCCCAGCGCTTCGTGCACACGCTCTCGGCCAGGCGGGCGCCGGCCCCGCTGTCCCCCCAGCACTGCCTCAGTCTCCTGGCCCCCCACCTGCGCCCACGACGCCCCCTGCTCCCACGGG
>JAVJGI010000042.1:1317639-1337548 GCA_035590275.1 Ibycter americanus
ATAAAAAAAAAAAAAAAAAAAAAAAAAAAAACAAACCTGGAAAAAAAAAAAAACGAAAAAAAAACCACCCCCACAACACAATTAAAAAATTCTATGCTTTGTCATTACAAAAAAAAATAGCATAAAACAAGCTTTAACACATGGAGAGTGCTGATTTCAAGCAGACATTGTTCTGACCTCGGGCAAAGGACGTGACCTCTCACTGCTATAGAAAACCAAAGAAGTTAAGGTTTGGAAAAAGGACAGGTCGCTGAAGGTTTGACATGGTTTTTTTTTTTTTGTGTTTTGTTTGTTTGTTTTTTTTGTCCTTTTTTTTTTTTTTTTTCCCCGTGTACGGTAGGCACCAGTACAGGCACTGCATGCGACGGAGGTGGGGAGGAAGGGGCGGGGGGACGGTCAATAGGCGTTATTTCTGTCCGCTGATGGACTGCGATATAGAGCGGGGTGGGATCATATCCAAAAGGTATTCCCGCTGCCGGTCCGCCAAACTCGATGCTTTGTGGCCTCCGATCCCAGCATTCAGGTAAGCGATGTTAACACCTGGAGAGGGGTGAGAAAAGCAGCTGGGGACCCCTCCAACACGCCCCTGCGCTCCGAGGTCCCCCTTTGGCGACCGAAGCACCACGATCACCATCACCCCGTGCCGGTGGTAACGCATCCCCCTTCCCCAAAAATCAGAGCAGACACGGATTGCCCCATCCCGCTCTTCGCCTGGCCCCCAGCCCCATCCTCCCCACGGCGCAGCACGGACGGGGGACGTTACCTGGCATGCCGAGGAGACCGCCCGCCACGGAGAGCTGGGGTGCCTGCGCAAAGTTGGAAAGCATGGAGCGGGCGGAGGTGGGGATGCCACGCTGCAAAGTGCTCTGGGGCTGCGGAGCCTGAGGAAGAGGAGAATAAAAGCTGGTAGGAAGGCAGCCTGGAAGCAGCCGCCGGCGGAGCTGCAGCCAGAGGGTGAAGAATCAGTCACGGTTTTTGGCCAGTACGTGGAAAATAGTTTGGAGATCGCTCTCGTAAAGGCACGGCACCGGCAAGGGAGGGATGCGGAGGGGAAGGGGCAGGAGGAGCCCACCAGCAGCTACCACGTTGGAAACGAGGTGCTTGGGTTCAAAGCAACCCTACGGTCACCAGGAGAAAGGGCAGCCAGGCCCCAAAGCTGCTGCGGGAGAGAAGGCAGCGGGATGCTCGCACCTCCCTCCAGCAGCGCCCATCGGGGCTACGAGCGAGGGGACGAGCGATGGGAGAGGGGACGGCGCTCACCTGCCGGAGCGTGTGGTGCCGCATGATGTTCTCCTGTTTGCTGACGCTGGAGACGGCCGGAGCTGCGGTGGGGGACAAGGCTGCCTGCTGCTGTAGCCGCTGCTCGATCTCCTGAGCAAAACGAAGCAGAAGCGTTCTCAGAGGGGCACGCCGCCCCGTTACACCGCGCCTCCCCGATGAGACGCAACAGGTCCAAGCCGACCCCTCCGGCGCCGCGAGTGGGGCTCACGGCTGGCATTCCTGGGGGTGGGGGGGAAGCAGGTCCCTCTCCCCACGCTCCGCAAACGCCGCTTGATTTGAAAACCGCCGAAAACCCGGCTGCTTTCCCAAGGGGTTACGGGAATCATGATCCTACCGCAGCCAACACGAGCAGCTTTGCTATCTCTGCACCCACTTGTTACAAACAGCCCAAAGACTCTTCTCCGAAGCAGGCACATCCCATTTGGCAGCAGCCAGATTCCACTTCATATTTGGGGTTTTTTTTACCGTTCACAAACGATGATTCTGGTTTATTTTACCCCAGGGCCTCTAAACAAGTTCTCCAACCCCGACTGATCACAGGAATTTAGCAGATTCCTTCCCCTTCCACAAATAAGCGAGCAGGCAGCAAGCAGTTAAGCGACTTCCCACATGGTTCCAGGAGGCAAAGCCAGGGAGGGAAGGCAGCTGTCCCCAGCCAGCCCTCCAGCTACAAATCCAGAGGGAAAACAAGGCACAAAGGGAGAGGAGCAGCCACTCCTCCGCACTCTGGACCCTCAGCACCAGCCTTTTGCTCTTAGAAGCTCCGCACGCCGAGCTGGGCAGCCCCATGAGCTGAGCATCCCCATGAGCCGAGCTGGGCATCCCCATGAGCTGAGCATCCCCACGAGCCCCGTGGAGAAGCCAAATTCCTCGAGCAAGGAACCCCGAGCGACCTCCCGAAACGCTGCGCGGCTGGAGACGTGCCACGGGCAGGGGAGCCCCGAAGCGAACGCGCCCCTACCAGAGGGGCTGTGTACTTGCCTGCTCCTGCTGCAAAGCTTTGACGAAGGCGTTCTTCAGTCGGTTGGTGTGCTCTGCCTTCAGTGCCTTCTTCTGGTTGGAAGTCATGCACTGCTCGCACAGGATCTTCCCGTTTTTCTCCTGCTTCCAGTGAGGGGTGAAGTCAGTGCGGCACTGGGCACAGACAAAGGGCTCCACACGCAGGAGGGACGCGCAGCTTTTCCCTGCGAAGTCACCGCCAACGGGAATTAGGTGGGAAAACAGGACAGCCCCCCGACTCCCACACCGCCTCTGCCCATCCCTGGGCACGACAGCAACAGCCCCCCGCGTGCACCGTCAAGGAGGAGGGAAGGTCCCGGTAAATAAAATGGATTTTCAGGACAGCGTTGCACCAAAGTCAACCCCACTCTGGGCAAGATCTCAGCATCCCGGGAGAGACACAGCAGTCCTGCCCCAGGGACAGAACGACCCGAAGGTGCTGGGACCAGCTCTATAGGACTATAAAAAGCTGGGGGGGTGAGTCAGGCGAGCCAGCGGCACACCACAGGCTCCATCCCATCCACCTGGGAAGCAACAACCCGGAGGGAATGGTGAGGTGGGAGCTAAAACCTCCACAATCCCACCAGGACGGGACCCTGGGCAGTCACAGCTCCGAGGATTTGGCATCTCAGCTCCCCAACATTCATTCGGGGAAGCGCCGGGGAGACCCCTCCCCAGGTGGGCACCAACCCACAAGCCCCAGGGCACAGACATCGCTGCCCCGGGGCCAGCTGCAGGCTTGGCACGTTGAGGCTACTAGCCTCACCAGAGCGGCTCCGTGCCCACGGGGCCAGCACGCAGCTCTCCAGTGCCGGGGGGGGCCAGGCTCTGCACCCCCCTCCGCCGCGGGCAGCTGTCGCAGGAAGGAGCAGAGTCCTGGGCTGTGTTCAGACCAGCCGCCGCGCTCTCCCAGCCTCGCAAGCCGCACGTTTTGGCGTTTGGCAGAAAATAAAAATAATAAAACTAGGAGATGGCAGGCGGGAGCACCGTCAGCGCGGCGACGGAGGAAGGCTGCAGCCCCCCGAGCTCACCTTGACTGTCAATAACGCTCTGCACCACCTCCTCCAGCCCCACCATGTAGATGAACTCGCTGTTGGCTGCGCTGGGCAAGAAATGCAGCAGGGGAGCGGGCGGCTTTGGGGGGGGGATCTCCAGCAGCGTCTTTTCCAGCTGCTTGCGGAGGGCAAGCTTGGCAGCCGCCTGGGAGTTGGCAGCATCGTTCAGAGCACTGGGGCTGGGGAGCGGAGACGACACCCTGTTCACAGTGCCAGGCTGGATGTGAGAGGCAAGGTTCATATAGATGGCTGAAGACGACGTACGCTGGCAAGGAACAGAAGAACTTGATTGCTGGAAGGGAAGAAAAGATGAGGATTAATACAGAAAATGAATACAGCCCCCCAGCTACAGCTGAAGCCACCCGGATGACGAGCCAGATTGCCTTCACACAACCCTCCGATGGCAAACGCTCCCACAAGGACCTGGGGAAGACGGGAGCCGTGTTGGGATGCGGGAGCAGGGAGCTCATCTCGGTCCTTGCAATAACGCAGCGCTGGTGCTGAGGAGCCTCCAGCGCGCCGGAATCCGCAAGAGGGGTCTCAGCATCTGGAGCAGCCCGGGGGGCTTCTGCGGGAGAGGGAAGGTGGGCGCAGGACCCGGCCTGGGGACACGGCATCGGCCGTGCCGAGCGTAGGCAGTGGCGAGCGCCGTGAGTCACGCGCGGGTGTCACCATCGCTCGCTGTCGCGTTCTGCTCCTCCACCTCTTGCTCGGCTGCTCTGGCAGGCGCCCAGGCAGCATCCCCGCTGCCAGATGGTGTCCGTCCCCTCCCACACAGGTGCTCCGAATGTGCCAATTCCCTCCTCTTCCATTTCCAGCAGCTTTCTCCTGCATCCTCCGTTCCGTTGGATGCGCAGTCCCGCTGGCACGTGACAGTAGCAAAGCACAAAGACTTCTGCTGACCTGAGGATGCAGCTTGCGCGGTCTTTTGTGACGAGAAGCCATCAGCCTGCAAACTATTTAAGCCCAGGCAGGGCTGCTGCCAGTCCTTCACCCCATCTACCTGCTCCCCAGGGTACAAACGCTTCCACATGTGCGAAGGGAAAAATCCCAAACAGTCACCAACCCCCTCAGCGACTCCAACGGGGTCGGCTGCCAAAGCTCAGGGGGCACGGTCACGTCCATCACAAATAACCAACAGAAGATCGATCAGTTTGCCCCCGTTTTCCTTTTTTAAGGCCGCTAACACTTCGCTGCTTGGGGAAAAAAGGCAGAGGACCACGCTAATCCCAAAGCCGGTGCTCTAATGGAGGTCCAGGAAAATTAATAGCAGAGCCATTCAGGGCTACCTCAAGCCATTTTAAATAAAGAGTTGATGAATTAACACCAATGAACTTACAACTCTTCCTGTAAGAGCACTCGGGGTGGTTCTTTTTGATCGAACGTGTCATTAGCTCTGTCTGACAGTTGTTTGGATGCAAGGCTTTCAGATTGCTGCCTCGTCGTGTTTATAATTTACACATCTGCACTATACTATTGTTAGGGCAGATGAAACGGCTTAAGAACTGGCAACAAACCCCCGAAGAAATTAAGAGGGGTTGTTAATTGGGGCCCGCACATACACAGAGCATCTCCGCCCAGCGCCGCACCCCAGGATGAGGAACGGAGATTGTCCCACACGTGGGAGACGCAGCCCAGGGACCAAAGGCTGTTCGCAGGAAAGGTCGGATTGTTTTACCAGTGCTAGAACTGGAAAATGTTATTATTTTTCCCCTCTCCGTTCCCAGTCTTCACGGAAGTTTTTCCCTTCTTCTAAAAACGAAAGAAACGGTTTGAAGCATCCAGCTTCGTGACCGCAGGGAGCTCGCTGCGCTGCTCCGGCAGAGAGAAGCGGAAGAAACACACACGTGAGCAAGCGCCGGCTGCGGGAAGAGGAACCAGCGCTGCTCCCAAACCAGTCCCCTCGCGTCGCTGTTCCAGCTGGGATGAACCAGCCCTGTGGGAACTGGCAGCTCCAAATAGGAAGTTTTCTAATTATTTATCATTTCATTCCTCCAGGCGGGTCAAGGACAGGCGTCTTCGTCCACACTTGGGGTAGATTTCCACCTGCAAGCTTCACTCCGACGTATTCATGCTGAGCTCTGAGCGCCTCCTCGGACTCGTCATTTCCTCCTATTTCCCCTCCTCGTTCATCCCACCAGGCAGCTGTACCCAAAACCCAGGGAAAAATCAGGAACCTACCGGTTGGTAGTTGATGGCTGGATTCATGCTCGGAGTTGTAGTGCGGATGAGGCCAGGTTTAGGAGGAACCCGCTGCCCTTGGAGCTGGGCAGGGTTCGGAGCAATCACACGCTGCGACATAAGCATATGGGGCAGAGTCGTGTTTGTGGCAGACCTAATGACACTGTGACCCTGTCGAGAGAGGGAACAAGAAATAAATAAAAATAAAAAAGGATTCGAGGCAAACCAGAATTTGGAGATCCCCGGTCAGGCTTTGCAACAGCAGAGCATTTCCACTCCTCTGTAATTCCGGTGAACTTCTAACGCAAGACACCGCTCAAAGAACGGAAGTTTTCCTCTAATTGTCCTTTATTTTAAATAATCACGGCTATTTTGCCTGGAGGGAGGATGTCTCAAGTCAACCTATTTTCTGTAGAGAGGCTGGAACTGCACCCGAGTCAGGAAAAGGGGCAGTAATCTCATGAAGCAACCGCTTCCCAGCAGCCGGCAGCTCACCGGGAAGAAGGTAGGACCTTCAGGATCGAGGCTGGGATGTTCTGGAAGATAATTCTCAAGAGACACATGCGTGGCCTATCTCTGCATTAAAAACAACGCTGGCAATCTGATCAAGATGGAAGAACGTGAGGGGAAAAGAGGGAATTTAAAAATAAATAAAAAAGGAGGCTGTTGGCCAGCTGCACAGAGCTATTAAAACCAGAATTCGCACCGGTGCCCGAGTTCTGAGTCCTGAGGAAGAGGGAGATGGGCGTTTGGCTCGGTGCAGGAACGCAGAGGCGTGCTGCAAACCTCAGCGCCGGGCAGACAGAACCATGAGAGCAGGATTGGAAAGACCCGAGCCAGGGCTCGACCTGCCCCGGCTCCTCCTAACGCTCCGCTCGCAGCAAGCTCCTCGTGTCTCGGCACCGCCAGAACGGGGGGGCGACAGGTAGAAAAGCTCCGTTTTTTTAATCAGAGATGATCTTAAAACATTAAACACCTCCTGTCTGACCACCTTTTTCTCCCTCCCCCTTTCTTTTTTTCATTCCGACTTGTTCTAGATGAGGTTCTGCGCTGTCACACATAAGAAAAGCTTCACAAAGACCGTGCAAACAATGCGTTTCCTCTTCTCCTAAAGCCCGTTTCCTTTACCAGCCCAATCCCACTGCGAAGCCACAATAGACTTGACCCCGAATCGTTGCCATAGCAAAGAAAACAAATGCCACAAACAAAAGAGATGGTTAATGGAGGGAGTAAATGATCAGCAAGACTGAAATGAAAAGTCTTTTGGCAAGAGCAGGAGGGAAAACTACAGGCAGGCAGACTCGTCGGAGGATCACCTCCAGCCTCGTCCCGTACTGCATCTTCCCAGCAGCTGGGTTCGCCACCCCATCGCTGGGACTTTGTATATTCCGATAAATCACCGAAGAAATGTAACCGACAGCCTCCCGCGGAAAGGACCAAGTCCATTTCCTGATGCCACAGAGCTCGGGGAAAAGGGACACTTGGGGAGCGGTAAGAGCGTGCCCCGAGGTGGCAGGGGACCCCAAGCCCAGCAGCAGAGCAGGGAGAGATCCCCATCGCCCGTCAGCATCGACACCCCCGCTCCACACGCACACACAGCCCGAGCGCCCTCCTTCCAGTGAGCTCATACCGCTGGCTCCTCGCTTCCCCGTGCAACATCAAACAACCGTGTCATCTACAATTAGTGTTCTTCCAGCGCGCGGGCAGGAAGGTAGCTGTGGCAGGCAGCACCCCGGCTCTGCCTCCAGCGCTTTCCCAAAGAAGGTAAACATTTCAATTCCCTGCTTTGTTTGCATTTTTCCTCGCCCTCTTCCCCGCTGACCGTTCTGCACCGTTTCGAAAAGCAGCTCCGCTGACCGGCCGTCCCTGCGGGCACGTGCAAACCAGCAGTTTTCTCCCTGCAGCCCCAGAACTTGCATGACCAAGCAGCAGACAGCTTTCTCCAGGGCCACCACATCTCAATTCAGCTCCTTCCAGCTCACACGACACGAATCGTCAGCTGGACAAACCTCCAGAGCTCCCTGCTGGAAAATCTGCTGCTTGCGGAGCAGCCAGACCTCCACACACACGCCACGCAAGGAGCTGGGACAGGTCCCAGGTATCACGGGGATGGCTCAGCCTCTGCCCATCGGCTTCAGGGATGAGCTTGGTGCAGAGAGAACATCCCAGACCGCCTGTGGGACATCAGACTGTTCTACTCAGGGTGCTGAGAACCGCCGGCATTTATCTGCCTCTCGGAAAAAGCATCTCACATCGGGCAGAGACCGACGGGCAGCGTCGTGTGCGCCCCAAGCACACTTAGTCTTTTGCACAGCAAACGGGCATCAGGAAGGCTCACCTGTAATGTCCTTAAGTTCTGAGGCTCAACCCCCTGAGCTCCAGGCCTGGAGGGAAGCTTGGACAGTCCCTGCTGTCCCACGTGAGCAGGAGATGGCTGGACAATAGACGCCGCATTCTGGACAACTGGAGTCTAGATGGAGAGAAAACGAGAAGTGGCATCAGTGCACGGCGTTTGGAAAGGAAATCCACGCACAGACTCGACGCAGACCGAGCCTCATCGACGCTACATCAAATACTAAGACTTCAGAGCTGCAGAGATTTATCTTCTCAGCTGGCCCCGAGGGCAGCACGCTAGGTAGGACGGGCTGCGGATTTGCTACAGACACGCTTTGGTAAGAAATATCACACAGGAGGACAAATGTGGAGTAAAGGAAGGTCCAAGAGCAGAGAAATTCTTGGTGTTTGCCTGCTAACAGGCTGCTGGGAGGCCAAGCGCCGTCCCCTGATCCCACCCAGCCCCAAGCGATGCCGCTCAGAGCTTCACCTTCTGCACCACGTTCTCCTTTTGCAGCTGACTTTGCCTCAGTTTCTTCAGCAGCACAAGCCTGGCCTCCTCCAGCCGTAGCTCATCCCGAAGCTGCTTGATCAGCTGCTGTCGCTCCTCTATGCTTTTACCCTACAAAGAGGCAGAAAATCAGAACTCCAACCGCCAAAACCTGCCGCCGGTGCCTTGGTGGCAAGAGAGCAGGCGGAGGATTTAACACGAGCGAGAGTTTGTATCACAGATAACCAAGGATGCGAGAACCGGATCGTTACACCCAGAAGTTCCCGCGTTGTTCAGAAACCCCCTTAACTCCCAAATCCTTCAGTAAAGCAGAACCCCCCTGGGGACAGCCCAGAAAGCCCTTACCTTAAACATTTCAAGATTTGCTGCCTTAAGCCTTTCCTCCATACGAGAGCTGGAACGGGGACTGGACGCCTCATTATCAGAGAGGACGATTATATCTGGTGAAGGGGTTAATCGTCCCCTGTCCTGGTCACTGTGTAAGAGAAGAGAGAAATAAAATAAAATAATAAAATTGGGAAAAAAAAAAAAAAAAAAAAAGACTGAGCCACACTTAGCCACAACACCAAGATGTCAGCAGCAAATCTGGGAGCGGGACAACCCCTTCCCCACGGATGCGAACGGGAGCTGGCAGTAGAGCCGATGAACACCAGCCGACTGCCGGCTTTAGCACGGAAGCATCCTCGGCTCGCAGGAGGGGAGAGACTCGTTCCAAACCGTCGTCTTCACCGGGGTGAAAGGTGGGTTGTTTTAAGCACAAGGTAAGCAAACACGCGATGCAAAGCCTATCTGCGAGAGGAGCAGGCGGGCGTTAATAACCAGCCGTATCGTAAGTAACGTGTCGCCAGGCGCCCAGAGGAGAGGGCACCGGGATAGGTACCAGGACCTGGGATTGCTCCTAAACCAGGAAAATCACCACGATGCTGGAGCTGAGAAGGGGCTGACTCCCCCACTTAACAGAAATGTAAATACTCTAAGCCTATCTCAATACAAATCTATTTTAAAAGCTCACTCCGTAAAGGAAAATCTGAATAAATACCCTGCGTAGAGTCAAAAGATCCAATTGAACCGCGATCTAGAAATCGGTAAACGAAAGGAGCAACGACGACAACGGCCCATCACCGGGAGAAAAAAAAAATATTTAAAAAAAAATAAAAAAATCAATGCTATAAACCAGCAGTATCCAAGCACCGCACTGCTCGCGGTGGCATCAGTCAGAGGAAGGAGACACTAATAAAAGCCCTTTGCTATCACCAATTTAATGTAATGGTGCTTGGAGAGCCTTGGAAAAATGCTAAATAGTCCAGTGTGAAGCAGCGCGAGCAGTGCGGTTATAAAGGCGCCGGGCACGCCGCCACGGAGGCAGACAGACTTATCGCTCTCGGACTCACTGGAAGGTCTTCGCTGCCAGGCTGCTGCGGGGCGGAGATACACAGATTATCTTATCCCAAACTTTTAGCTTTGAACACCCAGGAAGCCAAATCCCAACTCCCAGGCTTGGCTGCTCCAAGGGGGCTGGGGCCGGAGAGGATGCTCGGAGCGGGATGCTGTCTCCCAGCCGGTTCTGCCTTCGGCAGCTTCGTCTCCCAAATGTCAGAGTCACTTTCGTGGGCATTTCAAAGCGCTGGTGCCGTGTAGCCGCCCCCTTCTCCAGCCGTCGCACATCCACCGCAAACCCCCGTGGCTCACGGAGTTGGCATTCAGCTGGAGAAATGCCCCCAGCAGCGCGGCTCCAAACCATCCCAAAAAATCAACAAAGAAATCAAAGCCGTGAAAGCTCTTGGCTGCACCCAAAAGCGCCGGGACCCAGTATTTGTGGGTGATTACAGAGCCCTCAATAACCTCTTTGTGGGCCATCATATGATGCCTTAAGCGTGCGAACACGGAATCTGCTGATCAATAGAGATCCTGTTCTTGCAGATCTCCCTTCGGCACCCCACGGACACTGCGTACGGGATCCAAACCAGGGGTTTTCCAGCTGCTGCTCCCTCTCCGGAGTGGAGGAGGAGGTTTCTCAGGTCACCGGTGGCAGGAGGGCTTCCAGCTGGGGCTGGCTGTGGTCTGTCCCAGCAGCGCGGTCAGCAGAGAACGTCCAGAGCATCCTCTCGAGATAAAGCCAGCCCGAGCCCATCCACGCCAACCAACCTGCATCCAAGGAGTTTTATATTTAGCCGGCCAAGAGCAAGAGCTGCTTCAGGATGAGTCTTCAACAGCTTTTTGAGTGGCCCGTCACCCTCCCACCGCATTTTACCTTGGTGACCCAAGGTGCCTATCTCCAAACCATCAGCGAGGACACGTCTGTACGCGGAACCGCTGGGGAATAAACCCGTCCTCACACCAAAGCGGGTATCCCCGGTCAGCTCGCAGCCACCGTTCCCCAAACGGCGTTTCCAATGTCAACAAATACGGCCACGACCAAGTGTTTTGCTCGGAGGCTCTCCGCTACGCACAGATCGCACATCAAAAAGAAAACGGGCTTCAGCAGAGGGTCCCGTCCCCCGCCAGCACCAGGGCTGCTCGCGCAGACCCCGCGGGCACCAAAACCAAGTAATTTTCTGCAAAACTTCCGGATGCGCTTCTTTTCAGCAACAGCATCCCAAACTCCGGGAGCGGAGGGACTGAAGGCAATCGTGCATTGAGCACAGCAGGTTTTCCTGCTCCTCTCGCATCCTTGGCCACATCTCAGGCATACCCGGAGTAACAAAGCGTCGGATTTGGGTTCAGGATTTTCCTAAACACGGGTTTGTCGTTATGGCTGATGATGATTATTTTGCACAAGCATCCAGATAAGTCCGGGCTGTTTAATTTACATTCCGTCGAGGGGAAAAAAGCAAAGCCGGCATCAAAACCAGACAGAGGAAAACAAGGACCATCTGCAAAGAATTGCTGAATATGTCAGGGTGGTTTTATTTACTTTTGTCAAGGGAAGAGTGTAATTGCAACAAAACTACTGGAAGGAAAGCTACGCCGCCGAGGCAGGAGGCAGGCAGAGGTGAGAAGACACGGAGCACGTTCCCAAGCAGACTCCAGCTTAGTGACCCCTGATCAGCTGGTTCAGAAAATTCAACACCCCCAGCCTTATTTCTCTTGTTAGAGACCTTTTTTCGCACCGATTTCAACACTCATAGCAGAATTTTTTTACCTCTTTTTAAGGCTTGTTTCTTTTCAATCACAGTTTGTGATTCCGATGTCCGCGGCCGATGCTGGTACCCAACTGGATTCCCTGCATCTCACCCGATGTTCAAGCAACTCAGCCCAGCACGCAGCCCTCTGCACTGCCCGGTGCTCTGGGGAGTCGACCAGCCTCTGCTGGGACAAGAGCCCCCCAGAAGGGCAGGCAGCACCCCCTCGCTCTCCAAAAGCCACCACCAACACAAAAAGATCCCGGTGTGACGCACCAACAGAGACAAAATCCCAGTTTCGATGAATCACGGTCCCAGTTCCTCGACGAACAGGGAGAGTGAGACCAGAGGACGCCGGCAGCGCGCAACCCGTCGCGGAGAGGGATCCCTGCCCTCGGACCTTCCTGCTGAAGGAGCCAAACTTCCCGTAACGGCCACGTGCAAAGACGTAGTCAACCAGCCGGGACACCGGTGGCTACCTCCAGGCCCACGAGAGCAGCTCCCGTTGCTGCAGCTCTGCGTAGGAGCTACCACCGCCTCCTCCAAGCACGCTTCAACGGCGGATGCCTGGCTCCTGAGCAAGGTGCGGTCACTCGTCTGAAGCACCAAGAAAATATAGAATCACCGGGTGGTTTGGGTGGGAAGGGACCCTAAAGGCCACCCAGTCCCCCCCCGCCGTGGGCTGGGACACCTCCCAGTACAGCGGGTGCGCAGAGCCCCGTCCCACTTGAACTTGAGCGTCTCCAGGGACGGGGCACCCACCGCCCCTCCAGGCAGCCCGTGCTGGCATCCCACCGCCCTCAACACAACAAATTTCTTCTTTATACCCAGCCTGAATCTCCTCTTTTTAGTTTCAAACATCCCCCTCGTCCTGTCGCTGCAGGCGCTGCTGAAAAGCCTGTCCCCATGTTTGTGATAAGCCCTGGAAGGCCGGGATAAGGCCCCCCCGGAGCCGTCTCCTCTCCAGGCTGAGCCCCCAGCTCCCAGGCAGCAGAGGGGCTCCAGCCCTCGCCTCTGTCCGTGCCCATCCCGAGGACCCCCGAGCTGGATGCCAGGGCAGAGGGGCACGATCCCCGCCGGTGAATGCAGCCCAGGAGATGGTTGGCTTCCCGGGCTGCCACCACACGTCACCGGCTCGCATCTGGCTTTCCATCCACCAAAAAACATCACGGGAAGGTCTCAGCTCTTTGCACCTCCTTCAAACAGGACACCCCCATGCTGCTCCTCGGCCCGCTGGCCAAGCCTGCGCTGGCTCAGCATCCAAATCAAGCGACAAATCAATATCGTTAACGTTTGTTTCCTTCTCGGTCCCCAGAAAGCCGAAGTAAGGGCAGAGGCGGGACGCAGCGGTGCCGCGCAGCACATGGGACAGGCTCTCACGTGCGAGCCTCTGGCTCCAACCCCCTCGCGCAGAACCCGGCTGCGGAAATTGAGCTGCCAGAGTTCACCGACAATAAAAATCAGGTGTGCGTGCACGGCACATAGGGAGAGCGTGAGGAACGCTAAAGCTTCTCCTGGAAAACAGACCCAACTCAGCAGCTCAGGGAACCGCTTCTCACGAGCGGTGTCGGGCTCAGCGAGAAAAAATCATTTACTACTTCCCCGCAGAGGCGTCAGTAGCCTGGCCAGGGTCAGGTTTGAGAGCGACTGTCTGTGCCACTCGCATCAGAGCTGACCTCCAGCTAAATAAAGGACTTCTCCTGCCTCTTTGGTAGGTGCTAACAACAAGTCCTGGCTGGAGGGGACACCCCGCTCCTTGGCGCACGCCGGCAGGCTCTGCTCTGCCAGCCGCTTGTAGCTTGTAATATTAAACGTATGGATGAAGAAACCAAACCCATCTGGTTTGGGGGAGGAATGAGAAGGGCAGCAGAAGCAAAACCAATGAAAGAATAGTGCTGAATGCCTTCCAGAGACACTCTGCTGGGAGGGCAGGCTCCGCTCCTCCGTGTTCAGCCAAAGGGACCTCGCAGACACCGGGAAGGCTCCCCCCCCAGCCTCCAAGAGCGCAAAGTGTCAATTTAATTTCTGACTTGGGTTCTCACATCTGGCAGAGCACGGACTTCACTACAGGCAAGCTACAGACTCTAGTCGTTTGGCACCTACCTTCTCCTCGCGCTCATATCCACCGGCTCGTCGTTAATGTTTTCCTTCCCTGGCCTCCCTGCAGTCCTGCCATCCCCATGGGGCCTCAGGCTCCCATTCAGCTTTTCTTCGTAGACTTTCACACCATCCTGTTTCACCGGGAGCTCGTGGGGCACCTCAATGCCCGAGAGGTCTTTCCTCTTCAGCAGTGCCAGCATCTTCAGGCGCTCCATCGCCTCATGTCCTTCCATTTTCAATCTCTTTGCCAGGACATCATCCCGATCATCTGCTTGGTCCAAACTCCGTTTCAAGAGGTTCAGGCGCAGAGCATCTTCCGTCATTCTGTCCATCCTGCGGGACAGAGGTTGACAGAAGGACACAATCAGTATCACGGCAAACAGAAAACGGCTGTGGGGCCGGGGGGGACCTCCGAGCCCAGCTTCTCCCCTCGGGGAGCACCGAGCTCCCACGCACCAGCGTGCGGTGACCTGCCGGCAGCAGAGCGGCACGCTTGTAGTCCCGATCCCAAACCAGCCAGGCAGGGAGTTTCCCAAGCAGAAGGAACTGCACGCACCTGAAGGGTGAGAGCACCCCCAAACCTTTGAGAACGGGGGGCACAACCCCCCGTTGGGCACTGAAACACCACCGGCTGCGACTCGGTGAGATTTACTAGCAAGGGGAGGTGGAAAACGCTCGAGTCCTCCAGGGATACGAGGAGGGCAGCTCAGCTCCTTCCCGTACTACGTGTGCCCAGCCTTAGCTTTCGTAAGGCTTCGTGCCGCGGACTTTTGGATCTCGAGGGGACCCGAGGCATGGTTTGAGCCCCCTGCCCTCAGCACGAACGCCACGGAACGCCAAGTCGGGTAGCAAGCTCCCAAAATCCAGAAAATCCCCTACCACGCAGTTTTCCCTGCTCCTTCTAGGCTCTGGGGTGAAGTTGCCCTCCGAGTCGGTGAGGAATGCGAGGCACCTTCTCGCTCAAAGGATGAAGGCACACGCACAGGACCACCCCCACCCACACTCACTCTCCATCTTCCCCTGCCTCTCCTCCAGGTGCAGAAATGCCCCGTGGCAAACAGATGCAGTAAAAAGAGGAAGGAGCCGCAGAGCCCATCCCAACCCCATCCCTCCGCTCCCAGGCTGATAAGAAACTAGCTACAACCAAAAAATAAAAAAAAAGCCGAGGGAGCTCCACCTGAAAACAAAGACAGACCAGCTCGGTGAGGTCTTTACCTACCGACACGCGGAGCGGGGCTGGCAACGAGGACAAACGACTGGGGGATAAGTCAGAATTAAAACGGGGTTTCTCAAGAACGCCGGTACCTTGGTTTGCTCCGCGCGCCAGCAGCTCGCAGGGGCTCGTTAATTAGGTCTACATGCTCCGAGCTGCAAGCCGAAGCCAAGGCAGCCGGATCCCCGGCACCTCTGCTCCTCCACACTCGCTTCAGGTGGAACTTCCTAAACTTGGCTCTAAAGTCACTCACGAGATAACGCTTCGCCGAGCCAAACTCCCGCCAGGAAAACGTTGTTCTGGCTCAGTTATAAATCCCCTATAATTACACATCTTCCAACGTACAGCTGTCACACAAGTTCAGCTACAGCATCAGCGCGGTTTCAAAGGTACGAACCGCGCTAGAGAAACCTCACTCTTAAAGAAACGGGGCGCAGGCAGCAAGAAAACGAACGCAAATCTGCAATGCAACAGGACAAAAAAAATAAAAATCCAACCAAGCCCCCAGCACGGCGCGATCTAGAAGAGGCTGCCATGTCCAAGGCGAGCACCTCAGACTTCTTTCTACTTGAACTTCTTTTCTACTTGACAGCCTCGTCTCTCTCTGCAGGAAAATGCACGTCTCCTGCAACCAAATTTAGAAAGGCAAGCACGGGCAAGCCAAGGAAGACACATGAAATGCTGCTCTCCCCCCCCATCCCTAAGAAGTGACCCCAGGTTAAATTGAAGCCGTGAGTGGCGGCGGGTTATTTAAGACACCATGGGATAGCGAGAAGCCTCACCGCACCCAGCACCACGGTCTGGATCCGGCTGCTGGGAAAGCGCCGAGCTCCAATTAACTCAGCCATGAAAGGGCCTCCACGGCTGCTTCCTCCACCTCATGCTCTGGGGAGATAAAAGCAAGTGAGGAGGAGGAGGGAGAAGCCCAGATACCTGGCAGACAAAGGCTGATGCACAGGGAGGGAGCACAGGCACTTTCTAACCAGCCGTCGCTTCGCTGTTGGCTTGAAGACACGTCAAAAAAGCATCCCCAGATCCCCACGGTGCGGTCAAGTCATCCTGCAGGTTCTTCCCTACAAAATCAACTCCACAATGATCCATGAACTAAATGCATCGCTTAAAAAAAAAAAACCAAAACCCAAAAAACCCAAACAACAAAGAGCTGGTGCCACCCTGACTGATAAGCAATCTGAAGCAATTTCACCGAATTATGTCTCGGTACTCAAAAACCTTGCGCCGCTTCACGCACGTGGATATTTCACATCATGTGTTCTGACACCAAGACAAATGCAGCTGTAAGATTGCTGGTGAGCCCAAAAATAAAACAATAGTAGAGCGCACAAAGGAGGTCTGGGGATTCCTGAGCGCACAGGGGTCTTCCCCTGGCCTTCAGAAGGGTAGGGATAGGTACCCGCAGGAGGAAAACCATCGAGCACCGCGAAAATCTGCCCGTTTGAAAAACCAGGAAAAGTGACATCTGCACCTCAAGGTGCTACATTCAAAAAAAAGCAATGTACCCAAAGGGAGAGCTGCTGGGCTCCGATGAGGTTTCCGATCGAGCCGTACCCCTTCACAGGCAGCTATTCGAACAAGCTAAAGCACCACCCCGAAACGGGAGCGGAGGTGTGTGTTTCCTTTAAAGACCCTTTAAAGGGTCTTTCCTTTAAAGTCCCACAGCCGCCGCTGTCCCTCTGAGCTGCTACAGGGGGAAAGAGCAGAAATCCCCGCGTAGTAACTGCTGGTTTGGAGCTGTGCTGCCCCTGCACAGCCGTGAGCAGAAGGCAGCTGCGGAGCCCCGTCTGCAGGCACGCAGGCGATGAGCAGCGTCATCGCCACGCTCCGATCCCAGCCGGAGCATGAAACAAAGCCAGCGACGGAGGCGCCGGCAGGACCGGTGCCAAGCGATGGGAGTGGGCAGCAGCCAGGGTCCACCACCCCCAAGACCACAAAAGAGGTAGAGCAGCGGTACGGAAGGGTAACAACCCTTTTGCTCGGCCTCTCCGCAAGACAGAAGGTCTCCTTCCATCTCCCCTTCCCCACGGGAAGCCCAGAGACCTATCGATCCCATCACCAAAGCGAGTTTTTGGGTGCCCCTGCCCTGCATGGACCCATCTTGCTCCATCCCGAGAGCGGTACCGCGCCCCCGAGCATCACAGCATCCCTGCGGTCATCCAGCTTTGCCATCACAGAGCTGGAGGACAAGTGGTTTGTCCATGGGGAAGTTAAGGAAACGCCGTCTCGGGATGCAGAAGAGGAATGCACCGGGTCGGGAATGGAGCTCTGGGCTGACAAACACCGAGGAAACAACACAGCAGCTGCCAGGACTCAACAGTCACCAGCCAGCGGGATTTCGGCAGCACCGCTTCGCACAGCCCCTTGCTGCAGGAGGGGAGGACCCAGCAGAGCATCACTGAAACCCCCGCTTGCGGAGACGCGAGCAGCTGGGATCTGAAGGGTTTCAACATGCCCTCCCCCTTCCCGTAAGTGGCTTCGGGACTAGAAACAAATCAAAAGCACTGTTATCAGAAACAGGTACCACAAGTATTTAATCCTTTCAAAAGGAGGCTTTCCAGGCTTGGTAAGGAGCACGCACTTTCAGCCAGCTTCAATAAAAATTAAATTAGGCTTCAGATTCTTTATTGAATGGGGCCCTTCAGCGTTAGCGCTCAGCTGCGAGGAGGGGGAAGGGGAGGGGAGAAACTGCGGCGTTCCTGGGAGCCCTGGGAATTTCCAGAGCACCTCGACGGCAGAACTGGGCAAGCCAGGCAACAGCACTCAACTTCATCCAAAAGCCAGCAGAAAAGAGCAGGAATTCTTCCAACCACGAGCTGTTCAACAAGCCTGAAGGTCAAAACAGCCAAGAACTTTGGTACCGGCCCCGCTCCGTGCCACCGTAACCCAAACCAAGAGCAGAGATTAGATGCCTCCAGTTTGACTCATGAGCGAGGACTGGCTGCGGAGCATCTTCCCTGTCAGCAATCTGGGATTATAAACTAAGCAGGAGTAGATTTTTTTCCCCCCACACCTCTGAAATTTAGCCACTTTACAGAAGAAACCAGTCAGACAGTAATAGGACCACGTTACGGGGATGCACACTGAGCGATGCCGTCCAGCTGCAGCAGCCGAGGCGGGTCAGCCGAGTCGCACCTGAAGGACGGGAGGCAACGGGCACGACGGCACATCCTCACCAACACGGCATCGCACAAACCAGATCATCCAGACTCGCCTCCCTCCAGCAAAATGCTCCTGGAGATCTGGCACATCCCAGGAAACAGGCTCTCCCTCTCTCTTCCCTAAGGAACTTTACTTAAAAAATATAGTAATAATAATGGAAACAAAATTCTCAAATGGTGGCAGAATCCCCCAGGGGGAAACAAGAGAGCTACAGAACACGTTTTGTTTCTGACTTGATACAGGCTGTAAGCATCTCCAGTTGCAGCTCCGTAGGTGAGCCAGCTTTCCCGACTAAATAAAAAACAAAAAGCTGGGATCAGCTTAGAGCCAGCGTTTCAGAGGCTCCCAGGGAGGAGGTGACAGAGGAGAGGGGACGCCCCGCTCAGCCCCCCACGACGCAGGGACGTGAGAGATGAAACACAGCACCATCAGCAAGACCAGCAAGACCGGACGGGCCGACGTCGGAGCGAAAATGCTTTCTAGGAATCCCAGCAAAGCTCGTGCAGCCCAGCCGGCCGACAGGCAGCACCCGGCTCCCGTCAGAGAGCATCGCCCTTGCTCTCCACCGATGGCAATTCCCCGACCAGGCGCAGTCCCCTGGCTCTTCCCAAAGACTCCGGATCCCCAAATCCAACGCTCAAACCTCCTTCTCCGCCCCAGCACCATCCAGTCCCCGCAGCCCCTCCTGGCTTACAAGCACGAGCGCTCTCCCCTCCGCAGCCCCTCTGGTTCGAGCCACACGTTTCCAGCGTCACTGGTTTCCAGGCTCACCTTCGTTTTTGGTCCCCGACATTCCCACGCCTGACGCCACGGGCACGTTGCTCCGTGAGGAAACACAAGAGCGTCGCAGCCCGGTGCCCGTCTGTGCCAATGCCGCCTTCAGCACAGTCGGGAGCAAGGCAGGCAATAGCTTCGGCATCATGCGCTCCTCTATACGTTCCTTTAGCTTTAGGCGGTTTTACTTCTCCAATGCTCGAAAGACAGGTTTGCCGTTCCCAGACAAACAAAGCAGCAGCCCAATTTTCCATTTATATTTGATACAGCACCCACCCACAAGGAAAAAAAAAAAAAACAAAACCCAACAAAAACCCCAACAACAAAACCTATTTTAAAAGCTGGAACAAGTGAGTTGGGCCAAAAAAATGAATATTATACTGGAGAAGCAAGTATATCTAGGGACTGGGTATAGCTGGTTCTTAATGCACAGCCTGCACAGATATCCTTCTGAGGTTCACCCGAGGAAGGTGGGACCAAGCAACCAAAGTCTGGCAGCATCAGCAGCAGCTAATTTCAACTCAAGTTTATTCAGGGAAGCCCCAAGAGGTTACAACCCCTTCCCCGTCTTTCTTTCCGGGCTCCTCCGTGGTGTTAACCCACACTTTTGCCTTCCTTGACTCCTACGCAACCAACCGCATCGTCCAGCCCCTGTTCCCGGCGGCCTCAGACCCTCCAGAACTAATCAATGGGTTGCAATTAACAGGCGGACTCGCAGCAAAGCTGAGAGGCAACGCCAGCTAACGCGCCATCCTACCTACCCAGCCGAGAGCCGGCAGCACCCAGAAGGAAAAGCCTTACACAAGAAACCAGCAGACGCCCAGCAAGGCTCCCCTGGAGCCAAGAGGGAGGCTACAAGCACTGTAAATCCAGACAGAAATCCTCCCGTTTCTACCTCGGGATGCGATCCAGACCGGGAGGTGCAACCTACGCTTCTCCTTTCTCGCAGGAGTCCAAGCGAGGCGCCCGAGGTCAAGGCCATGACACGGAGATCACGCCACCGCTGCCGGAGGCTTCCTCTGGCTGCCGGGCTGGAGCTCGCCGGGCTGGAGCTTGCTGGGCTGGAGCTCGCCGGGCTGGAGCTCGCCGGGCTGGAGCTTGCTGGGCTGGAGCTTGCCGGGCTGGAGCTTGCTGGGCTGGAGCTCGCCGGGCTGGAGCTTGCTGG
>JAVJGI010000042.1:1343143-1356912 GCA_035590275.1 Ibycter americanus
AGCCGCCAGCAGCCCCTGGCCCCCCGCCAAACTTTGTCTTCATTCATGAGAGCTCCTTTCCTCTGATGGTATTTTAACCGTTTCGCTCCCGAAAGCAACGCTCGGGGGTCCCTCGACGCTCCGCCGGCGCACGCAGGGCTCGGCTCCCCGCCGTACCGACATACCCCCGCGGTAGGGGAAAGGCGTCGAAGCATCTTCTCCATCCCCTCGCGGCAACGCCGAGGGATGCCGGCGAAGCCGCCTACGGCACGAGGGTGGACCAGTGGGCGCTGGCAACTGCATCCCTGCTGGTGGGATGGGATGAGCATCTCCCACCCTTGGTCGGCAGAGCCTGGCCCGGAGCAGCCGCCGACACCTGGGTTCAAACACCTGGATGGTTTCAAAGACGCCGCCGGTGGCTTTGGCATCATCATCCCTCCTCCGGCGGGGATCCGGCAGGGTTCTGGCTGGCGGCGGGGATGCCGGCGGCGAAGGCAAGGGCGCCCTGAAGCCCAGGGCTGGAAGCAAGTGGGTGAAGATGAAACGCGGGAGGGACCAGCGGTAACGACGACACGTTTGAGGCTTCGTTAATGAATTAACATGCCTTTCGAGCGTCCACCACGCAGCTCCTCCGAAAGCAACGAGGACAGAAACGATTCACGTTCGCCTCAGTCCAGCCCTGCTGAGCCCAACAGCTTCTTGTAAAACCAAAATTAGCCAATTCGGTTTCTTTATGCTAAAAGCAGAAACAAAACCAATATTCCCCCGTCTTCGCAAGCCACAATGGAGAACCCGAGAGGCGGAGAGCCTGTCACGAAAGCAAAGATGCTCACCCTACCCAAGAGTCTACGCACACGTGTCCAGAAATAGATTAAAAGGCTTGGAACAGATATTTTTTTTTTTTCAACAACCGTATCCTTTTCACGAGGCACCTCCAACACGTGTTACCGTTCCTCGTATTTTACCATTTAAAGCTCCCACCCAAAGGGAGACACCCAGGGCTCGCCCCCTTCCCCACGCCGCATCCTTCGTTAAGACGGGTCCAGCCTCAACCCCCGCCCTTAACGAGTCAGTTCAGGCATCTCCCAAAGCCGGGGGATGGACACATCGCCCCGAAACCCAGCACAACCCCGGCCTCGCCGAATGCGGAGCGGGGATCGGCGTCTCCGCCGCGCCCGGGCGGCTGAGACCGCTGCCAGAACGGGAACCTTCCATTTTGGGTTGCAAATCACAAAATGGTGCTAATCAAAGGTTAACGAGAGCACTAGCGTCAATTCGGAGAGATTCCCTGCACGTCATTAGTCTTAGTACTACGCTTAATTTCCTCCCGAAGCAAGCAGAAGTGACCGACCCACAAATTTTACATCTTTTTTTTTTCCCCCCAAGATCGCGCACACAGGTTTCACCGGTTTTACATGCTGAAAGCATTATCAAATCATCTTCTAAAAATAAAGCTATTACAGAGCACACAAATAACCATGTAATCTACAATACCCAGTAACTATCATGTATTTAGTCAACCTATGGGCTGCAGAGAATCTGGTAATTAAGCAGGGTTCCAACGCCACTCCAAGCACTGGTACTACCCGCGTTTGCCTTTATTAGATAAAACGGAACAATTTCGTTTACAAAAGGGGAAATAACTAATCAGGCTTTAATTACATGGCACTTACCAGAGATTTATAAACTAATGAGGTGATAGTTTGGGCCCCGATAAGATGTATTTCCAGGCTGTGTCCACCGAAAATGTGCGGACCGAGCGGCAGGTCACGGGAGAAGGGAGGAGAGAAGCGCGGAGTAAGAAATTGGGTAAGAAAATCTCTTTTTTAAGAGAAAACCCCAGGGCGTTATGGCTGCAAAGTCTTCAGAAATCCTGAGGTTCCGCTCGAAGAAATGACGTGGTTTGGGGACTCGGGGGAAAAAGGTGTCGCGTTAGGAAAGCTTTCGTCCATAGGGCATGAAGGAACCCGCAGCCTCCGATGCGCCGCGGTCAGCCGGGCATCGCTGGGGGGGTACCACTGGGGGGTACGGCCCCCCTCCGTGCGCAGCTGGGCAAGCGTGGCTTCTCCCAGGGAGCAATCACTCGTCTTCCACCGTATTTGTTCAATCCCAGGAAAAAAACCTACGCGGTGACACCTGGGAAATGCTTCTCCGGTCCGGTTGGGGCTGGAGGCTGCCATGTCGCCAACATCCCGGCAGCGGTTCTCCTCTCCCCTTGCCGTTACCTGGAACGTAACGCTGCTTGGGTCCTACTACCAACAGAATCGACCCCCTCCTCATTTAAAACCCAAAATGGAGATGCTTTTGCTGAACATCTCTCAACACTCACGCCTGAGCCACGGGTTTTCACAGCTGAGATTCAGCCCCCCTGCACAGGGTCCGGTACGATGCCCAGTGTCCACGCACTGGTACTCACTGGTATTCACCATCCCAGACACCGCTGGGAGGCTCTGCCCAGCCTGGCAGCTTGGAATTTCTCCTCCATGTCATGGAGGAACATCAGCATCACCTCAAATGGTTCCTCCTAGGGCAAGCTCCATCCTCCACCTCTCTGTCTCACCTCCCCATCGACATCAACCCGCCGCAGCAAAAAGTTTCTTCAGCCTGTCCTCAGCCATTTCCATTCTCCGATTATTTTTTTTTTTTTTTTTAGGACCGTTTCACGCTTTTTTCATACTCCCCATCTTCCTCCAGACCTTTCATCCTTGTTTTAAGGCATGCAGAGATTCGGCAGAGATTAAACTGTTCCCGACAAACGAGGGGTGGTTGAAGATGCTTCACATCTCTCCTGCCCTGTCCTTTATCCCGCTGCTGCAAGGCTTCTGAAACATCTTCACGGTCAGGATGGGGAAAGGTATTGGTAAAACATCACTGGACTGTTCATTTTAATTGAATTTTAGGGTCCTTTCATAAGGACCCATCCTCTGGGTGCTTCTATTTCCAGTATAAAAAGCCCTTTGACGAAGTCTGCAAAAGTGCTAACAATAGCTGCTTTTATGCGGCTCTGTTTCCCGAACCCAATTCATTATCTGCAGGTGATCCATCGCTGAGAAATCGCTCCCCATTCCCGTCGGCTCTGCTGGGTGATTAGCCCACAAGTCCCCATCTTCCCTTCATTTACGCTTTCACAGCGATTCTTACACAGAATACACAAAGGACGGGTGGCAGGGCGGCAAACCTCCAAGCCTTCCCAGGTAACTAATCAGGAAAGTAAGAAAGAGGCGGCCGACCAGAAAAGTAGGATGCGATTGCCTGGAGTTAATTTATCGGGACGAAATATTTGGGAAGTTTGATTTATAAAGTCACTTGTTAAAGGACGAACACGCTGCAGGGTCAGATTTAGCCCACGACCTGCCCACTGCACACCGGTCCGGTGCCGCAACCCCGAAATAAGGAACAAAATTGGGTAACGCTCGCGACAGCGGGGAGAGGTGATGAACCCATCGCGTTTAACCGCGCAGGAGGAGGGTGTAAGAGACGAAGAGCAGAGGGTGGGCTTGAAGGCACAGGTTGGTAGCGAGGTTGAGCCCAGAAGACGCCCAACACGAGGATGGCAGGGAGGCTCATCTCATACACAAACCCGTTCCATGAAGTTACGACAAGATGAAAGCCCGCGATCCCAGGAGCGGTAATCGTCACGATAGTCATTGGGGAGGAGAAACAGGTTTAATTACAACACTTCTACTGAATTTTAAATTCAACCGGAACTAAACATCCCACAACAGACCGTTGCCGGCGGTATAAATGTAAGAACAGCAATAAAGTCAGCCACCGAGAGCGGTACCGTCCCTGTGGCACTCAGGGATGGGGACACGGGCGGCATCGCTCCTCCGTGCTGCCTAAACCCCGCGCTGAACCTCCAGGAGAGACTCCACGAGGAACCAAAAATGCCCGTCAGGATACAGACCCGCATCCCTGCCGCTGCTACTTCAAATCAACACAGCTAACAACAATAAAACTCTCCTAATTGTTTTTCTGGAGGGGGGGGGAAATAAATCACAAACCGCAGTCCCATGGGTTGTGACCGCTCTTCGTCGCACCAGGGAGCACCGGAGAGTCCCCAGCGGAGCAGGACCCGCACGGGACAGCTTTCTGCAGTCAAGCAAGCAGCAGGGACAGGGTGGCTTTCACCAGGACTCATCTCTTCCCCCATTGCTTATTCCCCACCTGCGCCGTCCCTCGGTTATACATCTGTCACCCAAGCTGCCTCTTCTCCTCCAAAACAGAGGGTTCCTGGATCAAATCCCCTCGTCTTGATGGTTTTTGGACTTTCTTTCCTTCCTTCTCATTAGCTAATAGCAAGCAGATGATTGTCATCATCGTAACGCCGCTTCAGACTAACGACGAGTACTTTGAAAAATATTTTGGTAGAATTGGAAGATGATTACATGAGGGAAGGAATGATTTCTTTTTTTTTTTTTTTTTTAAATTTTGCCATTCGATACAACTTCAAAGCCCGCTCATCTCAAGGCAAAGGAACTGGTTAACAAGGTTTCACCAGCAAACTCACACGAAGCAGAACAACATTCACGGAGAAAAGACCACCAGGACCGCCTCAGCGTAACGCAGTTATTTCACGTTCTACGGGCTAGTCCCCACTGGCATAACCATGCCACCTAAATTCAGTCCAGGTCTGGGGTTAACCCCTCTGAAACGGTCAATTCTCCCTAAAACACCGCACAACCAAGGCTCGGATCTGTCCTTCGACTGATGTCCTCCGAATCCTGCAGCAGCAGTGCCGAGGTCAGCTCCCCTCGCTCATTTTTCATGGCCATTTTAACAGACCGGTCGCCATCCGCCGCACCACCGACTAGCTGCGAGGCGATATTTCCATCGCAGCGCTATCCCACCGGAAAGCGAACGGACGGCAGTCCTATTTCTATCCTCACCACAACGCGTGGGAAGCTAACCGTGTCCAGCAGCTGCCGGCTTCCCAGTCCAGTTGTTTGCAACGTCAAACTAGCGAGCGGCACTTTGGGTCCACGTTATTTCGGAGCAGCAAACTAAGAGTAAAGCAAGTACAATTAGCGTAAAGAAACCAACGTGAAGAGCGAAACGACAACAAAGCCCATCCGGGGAAGAGAAAGCAAGGAGCCCAGGGGCTGGTGGTGGTCCAGCCAAACCCCATTTGCAAGGCACTGAGAAAACGGGCTCGCCAGCACACTGAGAGAAACACCCAAAACCACCATATGGCGCCCAGCAATTTATTAAGACGCCCTCGGTGGCTTGCAGCAAGCTTCCCGACCCGTCATTCCTTCGATTTATCCAAATCTCCACGAAACACACTGACTAGATACAGCTGAGCCCAGAAGGGAGCTTATTTTAAAATGGTATCGCTAAAGAAATTGTGGAACCGATCTTCTGTTAAAGCCATTCCTTTCAAAACAAGTCTGTTAGCGTCTCTCCCCTGTTTCAGCGGACACGTGTTTTCCCAGGGTTACCGAACACGCAGCGTTACGTTAAACCCGCGGCTCCGAATCGAGCGCAGAGACTCCGGCCACGGAGCCCCAAGTGCCGCCGGAGACTCCGGCCACGGAGCCCCAAGTGCCGCTTTTCTCTGCGCGGCCGCTGGTTTGTTGGAAATTGTTGCAGGGACTAAAACAATGAGCTATTGAAATGCCAAATCGGGCTCACGCTGCACTAGTAGGTATTTTAAATTGTCAGGTCTCCAAGATTAAATTGGAATCAGGGACTTTAATAAGCAGCAAGTTAAGAAGTGATTCATAGAACGGGAAAATGCATTAGGTTTGGACTTCTTCAACAACAAGGGATGATTACCAAGCAACCATTTTGAAACTCTCTGAAAGTCTGCATCTCTCTGATTTCTTTTCACTCCAAATTCCCTTTTAAAAACAAACAAACAAAATATCTAAAGAGCATCATCTCCCGGCTGGTGACAGAGCCGCGCGGGGCGTTAATAGATGTGTTTGAGGAGCGGATGGCTTCGGTCCAGATACGGCAGCAGCATCTTCACCTGCTCAGGCTACACCCCCGCGCATCAGTCGCCCGCTCCAGGTAATCGCTACCAACCACCATCTAAAGGGTGGTTTTAAACTGGGAGTAAACCGGGAGCAGCTCAGCTGACACCCAGATTTCCAGCTATCCCAAGCTCTGGTGCGGACCTGCACTCAGCCACCTCATCACGGCAGCGATCCGACTTTCACAAAGATTTGACAGCATAAATCTGAACATTTCCCACGATTACATAGCCAGGCGCGCAGGATAAAGGACCAGGAGGTTTTTTTTCCCTTCAACGTCTCAGTCCCTCGCTACGCACGGGGAGCTGCCGGCACACAGACGGAGGGACTACACCTGTAGGTGTTTGTAACGATGCTGCAGCTTCGTTAACTTTACGTTGGTTGTTTCTGTTTCACGCGTCTCAGCGACTGACTGGGAAAACAAAGCCAAAAATTCTCTATAAAAGAACCATTTGAAAATGGGAAAGTGTTTAAAATTTAAAACTCCAGATTACAAATAATAATAAAAAAAAAAAAACAACACCCCAAAACATTATGATCAGCAAAAGCACGTGGGGCCTTGGAGATAATGTCCTGCCCACTCCCTCCCTCCGCTGCTCTCAGCAGCAAGGAGTTTCAGCTCTTTTGTCTTTTCAGGGACTAAGTTAATTTTATTCTACTCAAACAGTGACTCTGCTGCAGACAAAAGGAAAAATGAAGACCCACTGCAGTGAAACAAGTTTTATAATTCATTCAAGCGAGTATCTTTCTTCTCCTCCAAACTGCGTTAGGCAGCCGGGGAAAAGAAAAAGAAAAGAGACAAGCAAACTGTTAAACCCTGAACTTGTCAGCGGCAAAAGCCTCGTCGGCAGGAGGATTTCGGGTTATCCATCTCTCCTCCAGGAGGATTTCAGGTTATCCATCCCTCCTCGCGCCTCCCTGGCTCCTCAAAGGGGGGATGCGACCCCAGGGCGCGGAGCGAGGGCTCCCACGTTCGCTTTGCCGGGATGCTGCTGAGAAAGCTGCTTGCACGGAGCGGAGGGGAGCAGGGAGCCGGACCTGCCTTACGCCCCAAAGCACCTCGCCAGGGCGGATAGTTTTGGGGGGAAAGAGCCAGATTTAGCCTCCGACCAGAGGCATTGCAGGCGGATACATCCTCCTTCCTTGCTGGAAGCCTGAAGAAACACACTTCCATCTGCTTCCTTGGTGGTGGGGACGCGACCGAAAGGTGTTCAGGCTTGGCAGGAGAGGGATAAAAAGCCTGATCCCAACACACCAGCTCACCGAGACAGCAGGGAGAGGTCCGGCCTCTCTCCTCTGATATCCCGGGAAGAGGAGGGATGCGCCCAGCTGCTCCCCAGCAGATCCCTGACCATCGCATCAAGCCCAGAGAGATTTGGACGGGGAAAGGCAATGCTTTGAGATGCCACATGCAGAAGCATTTCTATTCCCTGCAAATATTTCTCTCTATGGAGGTTTGGTGACAAAAGATCCTGCTCCTGGCCACCCATATTGAACTAAAGCGTTAACCGGGATGGAAGAGAAGGATTTAAACGTTTTGTCCTACGGAAGCGCACGGCTGCTCTGCTCCCAGCCACGGGCAGGGCAGAACCCGAAGCAGCGGGTCCAGGAGATGGAGAGCAGGCAGGAAGCAGCGGCATCCTCTTCCCGAGATGACAGATGGGTTTTGGTTAGGTCTAATCCCAAAGAAACAAGGTTCCTGCAGGCATTTTCTGAGATTCAATGAAAACGAGGCCTAAATCCAAGATACTTTGGAAAAACACACTCCTGAGCCTCAGGCGGTTTGAGCTTCTGGTCACTACCATCTCCCCCAGAAGCCCAGGTCCAGCAGCACCGCCACCCCAACCTGGGTGTTTTAAGGCATTTTTAACTCTTCCATCGCACCAAACGGCACAAGGCTACAAGTTATTTTATGATCAGCACCCTCAGGCCCCCGCGCAGCCGTACCGAGCCGCTGTTTTGATGCAAGCGCCCGAAAGGCGCCAACGCACGGCTCCGGCAGCCGGCACACGGGGAGGGCGCACGCCCCAGCCACCCCGCGCCTCTGCCCATCCAACAGCAGCCAGGTTTGCCTTTAAAGACAAATTTTAGGCAGGAAAAGAACCGCCACAAGCACGCCAACTGCTGCGACAAAACCCAATAAACGGGAGGAAAACGGAGAGCGCGGGGCACCTCCGAGCACAACAGGGCACCTTCCCTCCTTCCTCGCCGTGCCACGGGACGGGAGGACACAGCTCGTTTCAACCCAGACCGAGAAATTCCCTGGTTTTTGCTTTCTGTCACCACCTTAACGGGCTTGGAATGCCTCTCCCTCTCCTCTCACGGCTCCTTCCATCATCCAGCAAGATGCTCCTCCGACCTGGAGGCATCAGGCAGGGCTTGTCAGCGAGGGATGCCTCTAATCCACCGCCGGGACTCTGAAATCGGACAATTTCAGGATTCGGCCCCAAAATTACCGCATTCAAACCTGAGCAGTAGCAGCCTCCCTCCAGCGAAAGCCTGGTAAGCCATCCCGGCACGTGCCCGGCTCCAGCGGAGCTGGCACCACCTACCTGGAAATACCTGCTGCCGCCGCCGCCGCCGCGCCAAAGGGCTTTGATTAGGGATGAAACAAAATGGATGCGGCTTCGCAGGACCGACGCGCAACGGTCGTGTCGAAGCTCCGCGGCAAAAAGCCCTCGAGGCTCTTTATAGACTCCTCCGCGCCGGTCTTGGGTCTAATTTTAGAGAGGAGGCTTGGAAGCGCCTCTCCTCACACCCTCCAAATTCCAAATGCTGGTCTTCAGAAGGATTTCAGGCATATTCTGGATACCGTTATCACAAATAACCGGATAATATTCCGCGTTGCAAAACTAATTGCGATCTGAAGTTTAGTGTTATCCCCCTTTCCTCAACACATCTTTAATAACCCCGTCTCCGCGAGGGCTGAGAGCGAGCAATTAGAAGCGATATGCCCCATTTATACGAAAACCATGGAGAATAAAAAAAAAGAATAAATCCCAGCACCGTAGCCTCTTCCCCGACCCGCTTCCCACGGATGGGGATGAGCTTTTTGAGGTCTGTGCATGCAACGAGGCGCTTGACAAACCTAAAAACATCCGAGCTGGGGTAATCACCCGCTCGGGGTTTGCACGAGGGACAGGAGGGAACTCAGCAGTCGCAGCGAGGAAGCCGCTGCACCTTAGGGCAGCGTTACCAGCACATGGACTGGAGCTCTGCTGGAAAACACGGCTCTGTTTTGTTAGAAGCAGCACCTCGAGCTGTTAAAACAAACGGAGGCAGAATCTCACTTGCCTTCCTTACAGAGACCTCACTGTCCCAGTTACGTGGGTCACGCTGGGGGAAAACCGACGACAAAATAACCCGAACCCTGAAACGACTTCAGTTGTCCTCGATTCCATGAAACAAAATAAATCCTAACGCCATTCTTCGGGCATCTGATGGGAAGAGAGCAAAGGGCAAGGAATGCCTCCGAGGGAAGACATACAAGATGAAAAAGCCGCCCAGCTGGAGGACGGGACCTGTGATGCCCAAATGACCCCCCCCAACACCTGGGGGTCCCCAGGACCCAGCCCAAGGCGCTTTCCCTCCGTAGCCCCACGGAGGCTGAGCCGTGTCCATCGCTGGAGCCAGGCACCGCCGCGGCGCCTTCCATCCTCTGCCCCATTAACCCGCAAAGTCATTTCTCTCCAAATCGGAGAAAGCTGGTTTCCAGTTTAACTGGAAGCCTGGGAGAGAGCAGGGAAGCACACTCAGGTTCCCGACACCTTCTGGGCACACTGCGCTCAGCTGGCCACGCTCGGGAAAGGGGCAAAGGCACCATCAGGCTCAACCACCCCGCAGGCAGCTGGAGAGCGCCGGGGCAGCGCCAGGTGTGTAGCTCCATTTGAAAGTTAGCGAAACCTTCCAGCCATTCATTTCCAGCTTTAACAACAACAAAAAAAGCAGGAAAACAAGAAGCACTGCACATCCACGGGCCACCAGCGGCCCTCCAGCCACGGGGCTTCGTCAGCCACCCCAACCGCATCCCCGAAAGCAAGACCCCAACCCTCACGCCAGGCGGGCTGACGTATTCGTCGAAGTCCCAACCTCAGAGCAATGCTCTTTAAGGGGGAAAAAAATCATTAAAAAAAAAATATAATATCCCTTTTTCAAATGACCCAGATAAGCATTTCAACTCCAGCTCTCGCAGTAAGTACATGCCGTGGCAAAACGAGCCTCTCCCCAGGCAGATGGTCCACCGGGACACGTGCGAGCACAGCTCCTCGCTTTTCCATGGAAATCTCTTGAAGAAAGCGCAGCTAAGGCGGAGAATATTTGTGATTTTTTTTTTTTTTAAATAGCCAAATTACCTGAAATACTGAAACCTATCAAAAGAAATGACTTGAAGTCTACGCGGAACAGCGAAGGAGAGAAATGCAGGCTCATCGCAACATCGCATCGCTTGGTGCATCACCCCGAGATGCTGCAAACTAAGTTACAGAACAGTGAAATATCATCCCACGTGTTTAAAAAAAACCTGCAAAATAACCTACATACAACAACAACAACAACAACAAAGTCACAGCAAATGAAACCCCAGCCATCTGTAACCGGGCTCCTCTGAACCACCTGGAGATTAAGGAGCAGAAATCCACAAGTCTCCGGGTGAAACCCAAAAAAACACGGCGTTCCGCAGAGGGATCGCTCGCGGCACCACGGAGCTCCGGAAGGAAATGGATCCCCCAAACCACGCTCGACCTGCCCGCGCAGAAGCGCCGGCGAGGTCTCGGCACGGTGGCTCCACGTAAAAGTAAGTTTCTTCTCCATCTTCCAGCAGTCGATCCAACGCTATAAAACTGCAGCGGCATGTGGCACAGCCTGATAGGTTGAATTTCTGCGCGCGAGGTGGATAGCTTTACATGGGGATTAGATTTACGGCCAATCTTTTTTTTTTTTTTTTTTTATGTGTGTGTTAAAAAACAGAAACATTTTGCTGTGGTGCCTTGACACAAACACGATGCAGAGCCACGCGTTCCGCGTTCACACGCCGACAGCTTTAAACACCACCCGAACCGAACGCCCCTTTAAAAAACAGAAGTTTCCCTCTGTGGGGTAATATTCTAGGTTGTAAAAATAACAGTGATTTTTTTTTATTCTGCCCCCCCTGCCCCGCCACATCCCTAGTTCTTGTTATTGCCAAAACGTTTGGAAAATCGGTGATTCTGACAACCGAGTGGTGCAACAAGACTCCTTCCGAGCCGGGATGAGCGGGGCCGCTCGCCAGACAAAGGCTCACCCCAGCTGGCTCCCAAAAAGGGGCGAGTTATCCCACGTGGAGGGGCTGCAGCTCCCTAACACCCCCCCCTCCCGCAAGACCAGGGGTCGGTGAGTGGGTTGTGGTTGGGTGAGGAAGAACAAAGCACAGAGAATTGTCAATTAAGGAGGAAATAATGAGAAAAAAAAAAAAAAAAAGAGAATAAAAAAAAAAAAGGTTCGGTGATTGTTCTTCCTTCAACGCTGAAGGGACTAGCGAGTGATGAAAGCAGCTCAGTGAATGAATCCGGGAAGCTCCTCTCCTTTAAACCCCCCCACTGCATCCCGCGAGCGGCCGATCACGAGCCCTGCGCTGCTTCCTCGGAAGAAAACATTGGCAGAAAAACCACTTTCAAGAGCATCTTAAGTTTAATTAACTCTGCCGAGTAGGTGTTTCTGCTCTCCCCCCGCTCCCAGAAAGATCTGAAACGGAGGGAGCGATCCCCCCCGGCTGCTCTGCCAGAGTGGCTGGGAACACAGCGGGGAGCGGGATGCTCCGAGCGGAGCCGGGCGGCACGGCCGGCGGGAGCCCGGTGGCCATCAGAAGAGGAAGCCAGGCCGCCCTCGGCACGGGCAAACCGCAGCGCTGCAAAGATGGATGCTCCCTGTCAGCTGCACGTCACATTCGGTTTCACGCAGCCTCGTGATCAGGAAAAGCGCCAAAGCGAAGGTTGCACCTCGCGCTGAAGATCTTAACGGCTCGGAAATCAGGTCGCCGGCCCCGGCACGGGTCTTTCTGGCTGTTTCCCATTGCCGGGTGGATGAGCAGCTCCGATGCACTCAGGAGAACCAGGAATGCAATAAATTCCAGGCACGCTCCTAAATCCCGGGGAGGGCAGGAGGGTCCCTACAGCCACCGATCCGAGGGGACACCAACCCCATCCCGGATCAGGTGCAAACGCGGTGAAGGCGGCGTTTCACCCCGGCGGCACTCGGGCTCGCCGGCCGCACCGAGCTCCCCTGACGCCCACGTGAGCCGGAATCGTGGTTGCCCTCAGTGACAGGAGTATCTGGAGCCATTTAAAAATCCAGTGACGTGCCAGAGCACCAGCATTTCAGGGGGGTTGGGAGGGGGGGGGGTGGGGTGGCCGTGCAACCCCCCCGCCCCCCCCCCCCCCCCCCCCCCCCCCCCCCCCCCCCCCCCCCCCCCCCCCCCCCCCCCCCCCGCGCGCCCCCCCCCCCCCCCCGGGCCGCCGCGCCCTGCACACCCAGACAGCACAAAGCCGGCTGGCCCTCGGCTCCCCCGGCGAGAAGGCATGCGATCCTCTGCCGGTAGCCAACCCTCCAAACCACCGTCCTCTTGAACCGCTTGTTGTTGCAATCCTTCCCCAACCCCCACTGAAGAACAGCGAGAAATAAAAGAGTCAAAACCTCCCACACCTCCTTCCAGAAGGACGCCGTTCCCCGCGGGCTCGTACCCCCCTTCCTCCTCCAGCCTGTCAGCAGCCAAGGCAGGCTCAAAAAAAAAAAAAAACCCCAAAAAAAAAACCCACCAACCACCACCCAACCCTTTTCGGGGGGTGATTTCAGCAACCAGAAGGCAAGGCAGCTAAAGCGAATCGATCCGATCGCATCCATATGCTGTCGCTCTTCCTCCTTGCTTCCAGCTACCCTCCGCTCGCCCGAACCTCCTCCTCCTCCCCCCCTCCGGGCACAGCACCCCCCCCCCGCCACCGCCATCGGAGAGACCCTTCTCCCTTGCGCGGAGGGGAAGGCAGAGCGCATCCCAACGCCTCCAACGCTGCTCCTTTGGGAAATTGGGCAAAGGGGAGAGGAATCGCGGTGCCCAGCTTCCCAAATGCCAAGCATGGGAGAGCCTGTGCCTCCCCAGTGCAGCGTTGGCACCCCCCCCCCCCCATCCCCCATCCCCACGGGAAAAGGGGAAGGGGTGCAGGCAGGGCTGCCCACATGGAAGGAGGAAGGAGTTGCTGGACTCTCCAGCTCCATGCTAAAAGATGGGAAAGTTTTCCTGGCTGCCCCCCTCCTGGTTTTGCCATGGGGAAGCAGCACCAAGAAATGCGCAGGCGGGGGGGTGGGGGGGGGAGCAAAGGAAGGAGGCAGAATCCCACAGGGCAGAAAACCTGGTTTCCCAAGGCAGGGACAATCACCCGCTCCCATCGCCTCCCTACCCAGGGAACAGGGAAACGCCGCGATGGCAACGCAGAAGGAAACGGGAATCGCAGAAGGAAACGGGAATCGCTCCCGAAATCCGGCAGAAGAGGAGGGAACAAAGAGGGTGTCCCCTCTGGGTGACAGGGGGAGCAGCCAGCCCCCAGCCCCCCGCCCCCGTCGCCATCGGGGGGGCCACTCCATCACAGCATCGCTCGCCAACACTCCCCACCAAGCAGTGGTACCCAACGCCAGGATGGGGGGGGGGCAGACCCTGCTCCCCCCAGACCCTCCAGGTGATGGGGAGGCGGCCACTCCCGCCCCGCCCTGGGGAGGGGGAGGCGGCCGCCCCCTCCCCACCCCACCCCTGCCCCGGGGACCCCCCACGCACCCCAGGCCGGCAGCCAG
>JAVJGI010000042.1:1415170-1434248 GCA_035590275.1 Ibycter americanus
GCGGAGGTTTCCTTCGAGAAGGGGTTGGCGTGATCCACCGATGGCATGCGGGGAGGGACCGAGTGATCCCTGGGGAACAGGCTGCCGTGGTCCTTGGGGGGGGCGGCCGGGGGGCCGGCGGGTGGACCCACCGGGTCGCGTTGGAAGGGAGTCCCGTGCTCGATGGGAGGCGGCGCGAGGGGCGGCGGCGGCGGCGGCATGTGGTGCTCGAAAGCGGGGCTGAAGTTATTTGTTCGGAAGTTGTTGACGCTCTCCTGGAAGGGCGGCACGTGCTCCTTGTACGGCGCCGGGAAGCCGCCCATGCCGGGCAGCTCCGATGTGCCCGAGGGCCCGTTATCGAAGGCGCTCCCGCTGCTGCTCATCTCAAACCACCCCGCCGCTCGGCTCGCCTCTCGCCCGTGTCCTCTGTTGCCCTTTCCCAAAACCCGGATGGACTCCACGGTCTGGATGGGCTCCCCCGACATCCCCCGGCTGGAGGCGTTGTGGTAACCCAGCGTTTCGATGGGGGCCCCTTTCTCCTCGGTGCTGTCGGGTAAGTCCAAGCAGGACGAGGAGACCCTGGTCTCTATGCGGTAGTGCTCCTCCTGCGGCTGCGGTTCCCCCTTGGGAGCGCCGGACAGGCTCACCCCCTCGCCGGAGCTACTTTTGGAGATCTGGCCAAAATGTTTCTCCTCGGAGGGCTTGCGGGAGGCGTTTTTGAGCATGTTCTTGAACTCGATGGTGGACGTGGCGGAAATGGAAGAACCCAAGGATTTCTCCACGCTTGCCGCGGGCGCTCTGCCGGCGGGGCTGGAGAGGGTGTTTTGAGAAGAGAAAAGCGAGCGGTGGGGAATCGAGTGGGGCGAGTCCGGGTATTGCTTCTGCGAGAGGCCAGAGTGCACCACCGATTTCGGTAAGTTGTTGTGATTGGAGTCCGGTGTGAAAAACACATCGTTCTTGCTGGGCGAAGGGGAACCGTCCGAGGTGGAGTCGTTTCCCCTCAGGCCGTAGCTCCCGTACATCCCCGGAGACGACGCCAGCGGGTCGCAGCTCTCGCTCTGATCAAGAATAGACCTCATCGACTGAGGGAAGGACGACTTCACGCCAAACTCCTGCGACCTTTGGCCGTAGCTGGACAGGACCGGCTGGTACTCTGCAGCTTCAGAGAGTTTACTCGATTTCAAGATAGACTTGGCTGGCTTCTTCTCCAGGTTTAACATGGCCGACGGCGGCGGCCCAGAGTAATCGAAGTCGCGATAATCTTCGTCCTCTTGAAAAGACGTGTCCGGGTAAAACTTCTCCTGGGAGGAGTCCATTAAAGAGGAGGGCATCTCCATGCTGTCTGCGGACTGCTTGTAGAGGCCGGCCGGAGACTCTCTGCCGAGGCCGAAGGGCCGGTAGGCATGCACAGAACTGGAAAGTTCCTGGGGATATCCGTCATCCCGGCTCTGAAGAGGCGACCTCGTGCTGCTGGGAGTAGAAGAACCGGGGCTCATGATTTTTGACAGCAGGGAGATGGTGTCAACGTTGCTCGACGTCGGCTTATCCATCATCTCATCCTGGGTGGGCGTCCCGCTTCGCTCATCGCGCACCGGCGTTCCGTCCACATTGTCCATAGAAGTGCTGGTAGGACCACGCTGGAAGTCAGACGCGTGACTTTCCGTTGCGATGCTGGACCCTAAGCTGCTGAGAATTGGAATATTCAAGTTCAGACCGCTGAAGCCAGGATTTCCCTTCAAGAAATTGTGTATCTTCATCTCCAGGCTCGGAGAAGGGGGTTCCGATTCCAGCTTTGCTTTTGAAATTTCAGAGGATTGACCCAGTGAGGTTTCTGTCGGCAAAAGGGAAGAAGGACTGGTAGGGTGGGAACTGGAAAATCCCAGGGAATTGGTTGGCGGCTTAAAACTGGAGCTTGACAGCCCTGGGGTGTGTCCAACGGGAGCCTTATTAACCGAAGTTGAGGAAACCTCAGCGGTAGACGAGTTTGGAGAATAACCAAAACTTTTGGATATAAAGGACTGAGTATTGGAAGGAATGTTCCTCCCCTTCACGCAAGGAACAGTCGTGTTGGCAGGTGATGCTGAAGTGCTCTGCGACGCGGTTTCGCTTGACTGAACGGTATTTCCAGCCACGCTCTGAAGTAAGGACGATAAGCCTGGAAAAAAGAACGCTGCGTTCAGATATTCAGGTAAGAGGCAACTCAACCTGAGCCGCTGTCAAGGTATTTGTACCGCAGATGTCGTTCCTTGAAACTACTTCACGTTTCAGCCTGGAAAGCGACTGGATTTTGCTGCGTTAATATTGATGTTAGCACCCGCTGAGGTGCAAACTTTTGCCAGAGGCTCAGATTGATCTACAAATACAAATTACAACACACATCTGAGTAAGTCACGGAATAACTCAGCCTGGCTTTGTAGCCAGGTGTAAAAAACATGGCGCTACTGACCAGGGATACACATGCAAGGTGCAGAAGCAGAAGTAGCACCTCTGGGCAGTTGCTCTGCTCTAAAAAAGCGCTCTCGGAAGCGCAGGGAAACCACAAAGACCTCTTGGGTCTCCTGTCCTGTTCCGCACCCTTCAACAAAGCGTTCTGGATGAGCGCCCTTCAGTCCCGGCAAAAATGCGAAGATGTACGGAAAAGTAAAGAGAACTCGCTGGTCCGTAACAAGTGCGCTATCTGAGAAAAAAGTCACCTGCATTTGCCACAGACGTAATACATTCCACAGAAAAGTTTTTCATTTTTGCTTTAGGGTAAGCACAGCAGCACGTTTCAGCGCAGCCGCTGCCACCGAACACACAGTTAGCCATTCCCTCAAGACCCACTCTGGTACCTTGCAATGCTGGTGCAGTCTGAGTCTGGGTTTTGGAGAGAGCAGACAAAATACTTTCAGGAGTTATTTCAACTTTGGAGAGAATATTTGCTAACGGATTTGAAGGAGCTGATGGAGTCCCCATGACAGGAGTCTTCAGGCCACTAGTAAGAGCTGTTGGGCTCGTTGGGGTTCCTGGAGAAGGTCTCGAGGCGGGACTGACACCTAGGACGGAAGCACACACCACTCACGTACGCTGCTTCGTTAACGGAAGCTTTTTTCGGCTCAAATTTTCCACAGATACAACTGCAGCAGAGCTCCACCGAGCGTGAGCAAGGAGAGGCTCACGAAGCCAACAGTCGTGTGTTGGAAAGACCGAGCCAGATCTTTTAAGCAGTAACTCATTCATGTTTATTTTGAGACAATTAAGGCTTTAAGAGATTACAAAACAAGACTCCATTGTTAGCTCCGTTAACCAAACACCTGGGCTAGCAGCGCTTCAGCACTCACCTGTGTTTTTCATTACAGAAGTTAAACTGCTAAGAATGGAGCTGATCTTTGCCAGGTCCACATTGGCCAGGTTGGGCAACGCAAGCGCTGGCGACGGAGGGATGGGCGCCGTGCTCACCGCCTTCGGAGCCGGAGGAGTCGGAGGAGTCTGGGCAGGTGTCGTCACCGTCACCGAGGTTGTGCCCGCTGCAGCGGTAGATGGCACCGCTTTGGGGACGCTTTCAGCCTTCACGGGTGCCGAAGCTGGAGGAGCCTGCTTCTCCTTTCTCTCTTCCACTGCATCAGAGAGGGGGAGAACAAGAGCGGAACCGTCACTCTGCCCCCCGCAAGAACTCCACAGGGTACAGAATTTTCAACGGGATCCTCACCATTAGGCGTGTTAGGTCTGATTCCCGCAGGGTATGTAAAAACATATTTGATGAGCAGTTTGGGAGACGGGAACAACCGCAGCTAGACTGGGACCTCCCTGTTTGCGCCAGGGGCCTGGGGCGGGAGACGGAAACCCCGCAGCACCGATCTGCCACCCACCGATGTTCTGCGCACCCTCCGCCTCCCAAACGAGACCCAAAAGGGCTGTTTTGTCCCCACGTAATTTCTACCCGACAATTACTCTGCTGCTCCCGCAGGACGTACCAATAATTTTAGAGGTATCATCCTCCACATCAGACAGCTCCATGTCTTCCACATCCCGATTATCCGTCACAGGCTCTGGAGATACCGTCTTGCGGCTTCCAACCACTGGAGACCGGGAGTTATCCTCCTCCCCCATTCCCTGAAAAGGGGACTCGGAGCCTGTCGGAGACGGGGCGTCCATACTCGGAGAAGGGACAGGAGACTCCTCCGGATCAGGAAGCGTTGCTTTCAACTGGTCTAGCTTTTTCTTTAGATTGCTCACTCGATTAGCAAATGTTTTATAAGCCTAAGAAAGGACGGACATCGGAGTGAGTATCTTTTATAGGAAGAGAGCATGCGTCAGTCGCTTCCCTAACGAAGCAGCACAGCGCCTTAGAAAACCATTTCCAATTACCTGTAGCCTGCAGTGAGAACTCTGCGGTAAGAACTCGGCTTTTCAGTGTGACTTGCAGAGCAACAACCACAAAAAAAATAAAGGGGAAGGTAAAACCTTCCATGGACTTAAACCAATTTTCATAAATCCCATTTTCCCACCATGTTTTTCTAACAGATATGCTGCCCATTTGGTGGTTTTTTGGAAGGGTTGGGGGGAGGGGTTGGTTGTGTTTACAATGCTTTACTGAATTTTTTCTTTGTTCATCTAGTTCCCGTATTGATCAACGTTTGTGCAGTTTCCAGAATTTCGGATTTGTTAGACTAACTGTCATTTTGCCCCTATGTAAAAGCCCAGACACAAAATTACAGCAACACACAAGAATTGAGCTTCTGACCCACGGACTTCTGTAGTGTCTCCTTTTCTTGCCCAACACCTCAACTCTGCTCTCTTTTGAAAGCACTTGTACCACAATCATGACAAACTTCTTAATTTGTGAGTACAGAGACGCATTTTTCAGCCTCCGAGATGCTTAGCGAACCCAGGCAGACGTTGGTCCGTGTGAGGAGGATCGAGGAAACACGTACTTACATTTGCTACCACCTTGACTTCCTTATACTGTGCTTCATAAAATATACCGGCGTTCTCCAGGGCTTCAGTGAGAGAGGGGCCATTTTTCACTTGCTTGTCTAAGCCGTTTACAAATTCTTCCAGCTTTGAACTTGCTTCTTCAAACTCCTTGGAGAACTTCTTTCCTCCTGTTTTATCTGCAAGGAGATTAATGGGAAATTAGCTCTTGGAAGCACGCCCTCGACAGCAGCAACGGGAAGTTCAGACAACAGACACCGCATCATGCCGTACACTCTCCAGACCATCCTGTCCATCCATCGTTATCCATAAAAAAAAAAAAAAGGGGCCAAGTCGCTAGCAGTCCATATCGTTTACCAACTAGTTATTAGTGATAAATAAGTTCAAGACACGGCAGCGTAAAATTTTACTCTTTCAACTCCCCAGGGAGAGCACTTTCATTTTGGAAGGGGCAAAAATCTTGAGTCTTATTTTTCCTTTGTTACCATATTACCAGGGCTCATAACATCATCGGGATTCACGACACCTGCGAGTTACCGCGACTGTGAACAACCATTTCCAAAGACTGCAGTCACAGATTACCAAGCGCTGCTAGATCTACCTGCAGTTTTGCAATTAAATTTCCTGTTAATACAGCTCAACATAACTCAGTTGGTTTGCCCCTAACGTACTTGCTATTGGACTCGCAGCTGGCATTCTCAAACTGCAGCCACCGATAGATGCCTTAACTTGAAACATTAAATCTGAAATTAATTAAGGGGCTCTGAAGACATTAAGAACAACGCACGTTTTAAAGACACAGGAGGGCGTGTTTGAGTATTTCAAAATATATCCTCATCGCTTTTGCTTTGTTTGAGCTCTGTATCTGCAAGTTTCTACGAACAGGTTCAAATTAACAAAGGTTTTAGGCTCCTGCTCGGTGGTTCTTAACTGCACTGAAATTTTGGCATTTTACAGACTCAGTCCGATGTCTAGTCTGAGGCTCAACAGAACCGAGGGGCTCCTACAACTGTATTTGCCCCCCTTAATTACGTCAGGTTTTGTACGTTATATGCTGTCTTTACCTTTTAAGCATTTAAGTGTTTCAGTGCTGCACACATCCACTCTCATAGTGGAAAGCTGTTTCTCTTTCAGTTCTATCTGGTCTTCTGAGCGCTTGTATAATAGCAATTCATCAATGAGAGACTGTGGCTGGAAAAAAAAAAATCAAACGAGAAAAGCATCCTCATCACATTCCGCGAAAGAGAAACCCCGCTGCGCAGAGCCAACAGCACAGTCCTGCTTCAGTGATAAACAACTCTCCAGTTCAAGACCGTTTCCAAACGAGAGCTAACACAGAAATGAACCGTGCCAGTCTCTGGATTTTTAACCTCAAGTCAAACAGATCAGCAGACCCGGGCTCAGGCAGGGGCTGTAATTCTACAAGACTCCTGGCTATGATGGTTTGGAGTAGGGATAGGCCTTTTTTCTTTTCTTTTTTTTTTTTTAAACCCTACTAGTGCCCGTGCATTTCATTGACACACCACACTTCTTCAGGGGATCTAATTTAGATAAATTTCTTGCCACCAACTCCTCAGTCACCCTAAACTCCCCCTTCATTCGGACAAGCTGACTGTATGCCTCGGTCAGCGCCATCCGTAACGGCCAGCCTAAGTGCGTGTGGATTTTACGCAGCTTTCGAGACGGCAAACTGCTTGTACCGGCTCTGGCTGAGCCTCGCAGCACCCTCCTCGGGCTGTGCTGGTACAGGGAGCTAGAAAGGTGCTGGTAACACACCCGTGTGTTGATCTACGGCTGAGCAGGGCACACACAGCATCAAGGCTGACTCTCCAACTTCCCACCACCACCAGGCTGGGGGTGGGCAAGATCTTGGGAGGGGACACGGCCAGGATAGGTGACCCAAAGTGGCACACGGGATATTCCATACCATACGGCATCTGCTCAGATAGAAAAAGCTAAGAGAAAGGAGGAGGAAGGGGAGGCATTCGTTATTTACTAAGTTTGCCTTCTAGAACAACCGCTACGCGTGAAGCCCTGTTTCCTGGGACGTGGCTGAACATCGCCTGCTGATGGGAGGTTGAGAATAACATCTTCTGTTTTCCTTCGCTTCTGCCCGTGCGACTTTTGCTACTGCTGCGTTAAACTGCCTTCACCTCGACCCACAAGGCTGGGGTTTTTTCCTTCTTATTTTCTGCCCTCCCGTTCTGCTGAGGAGATGAGTGATAGAGCGGCTTGGTGGGCACCCAGCGTCCAGCCAAGGTCAACCCACAGCACTGCTCTCCCGTATGAGGTTACCCCAAATGAAAACCAGTACAGGGGGCCTCCGCACCGCTCCGAATGCTTTCCAGCTGCCTCACTGTCCCTAACAGCACACAGAAGGGGTGGCAGCCCTAACAAAACTCACAACTGAAACGCCTATATGGCGTTATATGCCAAGGAACATAAAGACAGCGAATACTAGCGCTTCCCATCAAGCTTACGCTGCTGGTGGACATAAGCTACAGCCCAAGGATGGAGGTTAGCGCAACAGAGTGTTTCTACTCGCAGACTTACTCTGAATTCAGCAACAATCTTGGACTTCAAAGCAGCCTTCGGGTTTGTGGATGCTGTTGGAATAAAGAAAAAGTATAAAGAAACCAAGGAACTGCAGCCCAACTAAAAGTCAGTCACAAAAGGCAGTTCTAATACCAAGATATTTTAAGACAATTCAACAAAAAGACTCGCAGGCTGTTGTCACTCATCACATTTTCCCCTCCACACAGATGCTCCTCAGTGCTCTGGCCTTCCGTTAGCTAATCGGGCCACTGCCACGTGCAGCTAGATCGAGACTGAAGTCAATAAATTATACTATCGCCTTTGAATTTAATTTATTATTTTTTTAACATGCTATAAAAAATTTACTGTGCATGCCTTTTCCAGCTCTACCTTTGGGAAGCCAAGTCCCTGCAATGGCTGATCCAACAGCCTTATTGGATGAGTTTATACCTCTCCGCAAGGAAGGTCATTATTATTTCCTAAGTGCCAGCCTTCAGAGCTGACACGCAAAGCCCCAGCGTTTCTTTCGGACAAGGTTTCCCTTTGGTACCCACTAGGCCTAACCATGCTCTCCACCTTAAAAACCTCTTACACCTCTATCCTGGCGGGGGGAACGAATCCCTCTGTCAAGAGACACTAAATCCATTGGTTTCTGGACAAAACAGGAGAAACATCTGATAAGAGGCGAAACGCTAAACCCTTCATCCATGCTGAATATAGCACATTTTTGTTTGGGAAAGCAGCTTGTGATGTTAAGCCAAGTAACAAACGCTTCCAAACTCTTTTGTTAACCTTCTGATCTCAGCATTCGTATGGGCGGGCGCATGCCGCATCTTACACCTAACGTTCCACCATCTCGCTTTACAGACCATTCAAGGCTTTAGCGTATAATGAGATTAGGAAGATTGGCATATTATAAACGCATTTCCTGCTAGACTGCGCTCCCGGTACTGTCGGACGCCAAAGTTCATTATCTGCACTGCCAGCTTCCAGTTTTCTTTTATCCTAGCACCTAGTTTGCTGCTGAAGGCATGTTCCTGAGCACGAAGGTAGTGTCCACCTCCTGCTGCCAAAGCACACGGTTCTGTCTGTCTTCTCTCCATCTCTGAATAGTCTAACGCCAGTTTCCAAGAGGTTCCACCAGCTCTTTCCTCTACTTTCATAACCTCCGCTCTCATAAAGATTTATTTTTTTTTTTTTTTTTCTTACTTCATTCCTTTAAAAAGTGGTTCTCTAGCAACAACTCCTTGGTGCTTTACAAATTAGTCTGTAAGGAGCTTTACAAGCCTGGAAGACTCATGCTGGCTCATGTTTTAGTCCAGGTACTTTGCCCGGTTTGGGCTAGCCTTTCTTCTGTTCCTCAAGAAGGCAATTTCTATATTAGTTCAGAGAGTTCACATTGTTTCCTTACTTTGTGATTTCTTCCACGGCTTATTCGGTTGTTTGTTCAGAGTTTCTTTCAGCTGCTTCTGAGTTTTGAAAGTGGTACCTGGAAAACATTTCATTTTTTGCAGTCTGGCATTATGGGATTCCTTTAAGAATCTGGTTTTTGGTGCCATACGGTTGCACGGTAAAAGAGTGAACAGAAATTTGTTTTAAAATACCTAGACCAACTTCCTTAGATGAGCTGCTGGATGCCCAAGAGAACCTAAGTTTACTCAGGAATACAGCAACCTGTGGGATGGTCTTCCATTTTTAAATCAAGTTTCTGTTTGCCCTTACGCTGAGACAGGTTCAAAAATCACAGTAACGACCAGAGTAAAAAGGAAAAACACAAGGCATCTAGAAATAAAACTATAATGCTTGGCTCTTTAAGGGAAGCTTTCATGAAATCAGCATTCAACAGGCAAGTAATGCAAGTCGGGAAAACAGCCACAGTATCTAATTTACAAGTAATCCGAAATATTGTTTTCAAGTTACAAAAATTAAAGAGATTTCGGAACGTACGCATAAACTTCACTTCTCAACATGCAACGCGCAGCTAAAGCCTTTTCACATGCCAAAGCCCGCACACCGTGTTTCTCCTGCCATGACGACGACTGGCTCTCAAAACCACACATGAGGACTTCCTGAAGCACCTTTAGCTCTCAGCGACATACCCAAGGAAAGCAGAAACGTGGACCAATTTCCTTCGAGTATTTGAGTATCGGCTAATTTCTGGTTTTACCTGACTACGCGTGTTCCCAGTTAACGTTAGCCATTTCAGCTTTTAAGCAGAGTTCTTTCATAAGTACTTGAGAACACTTCGCCCTCCAGCTTTGCTTCCAGCCTCTTTCCTCCACCACAAATATTATTAGTAAAAACAGCTTATTGCTAATACAGCCTCAAAGGTAGAGCCAGGACACAAAGGTAGAGCCAGGGACACAGGCACTCTACCAGGGCACCGTGTTCAGGACTTGTAGGACCACTTTTACCTTCACGTTCTGTTTACTCTCAAGCTGGAACAATTCCAGCTTACGTGAAAGGATTCAGAGCTGTCTTTAGAAAGGTACAAAAAAAAAAAATACATAACCCCCTGTGAAGCAGATGGATTCAGTGCTGCTCACGTACGACATCTCGCTGCTGTAAAGCCTGCGCTAGGTGCAAATGTAGAAAGAACAGATACACACAACAAACTCCTTTCACTCGGCGATTCCAGACGTTTTCTTTAACCTCACCAAGCTCCCGCGTTAGTTTGTAAGGAAAGAAATGCAAAGGGTAACTAACTTACTCAGTGCTTCTTTTAGTGCCAAAATGGTTTCCTCGGGATACACATTTCTGTCCTCCCAGATTTTGAAGATTCTTTCGATAGATTTGGAAACGGATGGATCCCTGGAAAAGAAGAGCGTAGTGGGTTTGCTTTGTCCCCACACTGTAATTTCTTGTGATTGTAGAATGGATAATAATGTAAATAATGACGTGTTTAAATCAAAACTTTAAAAGACCCTTCAGACCTGCAAAAGGTCCCAGGGAGACCGAGGCAGCAAGTCCACACGCTTGGAGTTAGGCAAACACATGCTTCCGTATCGTAATGGATCAGGACCCTTTTTTGGGTAAAACCAGGAGGTTTCAGAGTGGTACGAACGCCAATAGGATTTCCCTGAAGCCTTTCTTCACGAGGAAAAATAATTTCTGTTAGTCTTCCAAAGCAGCCTTCTATATTGTAACGGTTATACCTTTAAATTGTTGTAACCTGGGATTTAAGGGGCACATTGCGGGGATTACCGTAGCAGGAACCACCTGAACCAGCGGAGGACAAGCGTTACAAGAAGCAGTGCAAGTACAGCAGTGACCTGACCTGACCTGGCTTTGGTGCCCCGTAACTCCACGCCACACACCACCTCTCTGGCTCTGGGCGACCACGCAAGCCTGAACCCTGCCAACAACCAGAAGCAACTGGCCCAGAGGACTCGAGCTCGGATTAATAAACTCTTAATTGGAAAGCGGAGCTGCCACCGCCACTGCCAGTGGGACCTGGGTGGCAGCTTGCACCGTGGCACAGCTCCGAGCCCAGAGTGAAGGGGCTGCTCCGCACCCCTCGGGTGGCGGGTGCTCTGCCAGACAGAGCTGTGGAAGGAACTGCTTCACACCTTCGACATCAAGCCCTGCTGCGTTCGCCTTCCAGCTCAGCGCCTGAAGAAAGAGCGATGCATTTTCTGGCCAGTTTTACTGCTTTTTAAACCGTCTGGAAGGCGGCTGGTTGCTGAGACTCTGCTGTGGAGCAACACTGCCGTCCCTGGCCACGCAAAGCTTTACAGAGGGACAGACAGAAGGACAGCGAGGTGCACATGGAAGTGACGAAAAAATATAACCTTCCATCGGGATCCGTAAAGGGTAGTCAAGTCACACTGCCATGGTATACAAACAGCGGAACTCGGAAGCAGCAAGCTGACAGAACTTTTATCCATTTAATTGTTCCTGTACCAACATCTGGAATCAGAGCAGGCTTGGTAAAGCCTGTTGGGGTTACCAACGGAATGGTAACACGTAATTCTGGCTGTGGCTTTTCCTTCTCTCTTTTGCTTTGGTAGCTGATACTCCCAGAATTTTTTCTCCCTCCTCCTCATTGTTGGCATCTATTAACGGTACTTTCAATTTTCTCTTCTGGCAAATCATATTTAAATATAAGCTAACGAGCAGTCCAACTTAAACCTTTTCCCTGCCTCACGCCACGTTCAACAATGTGCTGCTTCAAACCATTCCAAAGACACACAAACCAGCAACATCACGTTACTACTAAGGAGCCGCTTTGTCTTTTTACCGTGTCCTGTCCCTTACAGATCATCTGGTTTGAGGAAGATTCAGAAACCAAACCAGAGGGCAGCGAGGCACCCCGCGGTAACGACAGGATGGGGGCTCACCCCACCTGGCCACGTGCCAGCGCAAGATCTTTTTCTCCCACGTTAATCTCGTAAATAAAAGTCTCCGACGTCCAGCGGAACACAAACCCACCTTTGAGAACGCATTACCTTGAGGTAATGCTTTAGCAGATGGGTACGGCAGCACAGCAGCCAGAGAGAAGCTCGCAGAAGCCAGCCAGGGTTTACACTGGCATCTGCGACGCTTGTTCTCTTGGTGGTCAACCACAGGCAGACCCCTGGAGACCCCCAAGACTTCCTCCTCCTCTTCCTCCCTGCCTTGTCGCACCACTCCGTGATGCGAGTGCTCCCCGAGTCTGCACTGTCCGCCCCCAGCAGCGGCACAAGCCACCGGTGCCCACACGCAAGGGGAGGGCAGAGCTACGGGGCACGCACGCAGCGGTGCAAGACTTGCCCCTCACACCACTTCACGTGATAATTTATACTCAAATGAGACCCCCATGCAAATTAAAAGCCAGCTCTATGCCCATTCGAGCACCCTCGTCGTAGAGAAGCTCAAACCCACGCAGTCGTCTGAACAAAATCCTTGCTTTTTTTTCCCTCATGTTTCTAAAGTTTGAGATGTTAAAAGAAAAATTCACATCTCTGAGACATTCAACCTTCCAAACCACAGTTACTTACTTCACCAACGAAGCAGCTTCAGGAAGCACTTCTGCAAACGTATCACGAAAGACAATTGCGTTTTTTCTCTTGCAGTTCTGTATGACATCATTGGCCAAGTAAAAAAGGTTCAGTCGATGAGGAAAGGCAGCTAAAGACAAAAAGAAAATTCAGATTCATCTTCAAGCAGAAGTAGTCATGTCAGCTGTGGTTTGATAACAACATTTAAGTGCCCGTTTTTAGAGGGTTTTTTCAGCATTTCCAGTGTGTCCAAGGGCCAGTCCAATGGTCAGAACTGGGGGCTGGAGAGGAAATCCAATTTACAAATAATTTCCAGATCTTCCCAAAAACTGCGCGTGTGACAACGTCAAGCCTCGACTCTGACTCGAGCTTAGAAAGGACGCAAAAATCCATTGACCCTGCACTATGTCTATGATCCCCACGCAGCAAAAGGAACCATACAGCCTGAAAGATCAGCATCGCCTGCGGTTAAAAGGTCGAACACAAAATGGCACAAACTTCTGCAGGGGGAAAAAACCCCCAACCGCTGCAGAGTGTGCACATGGTCCTCTCTCTGAAGCTCCAGCATCACCCCGCTTGGCTACTGACTCAGTGCAGCCTCCCGTTTAATAATTTAGAGGCCACTTATTCATATTTTTTAAGAATCACCATGTATAAGTCTCCCTTTTTTAAAACTGTAACAGCTTAAAATGGTCTCTAAGACTTGCAGCTTTATCGGGTAGGTTTTACCAGGCGCGTACCTGTGTCCGTAGCTGTCCAGAGGGCACTTACTACAGACAGGGAGACACCTTCTCCACATCCCTTTAAATGCCTCCTATTAATAAACCAATGCTTATTAATATATTTAATAAGCGCTGCCGGTTCCTCGGACATGGCTGCCTGGATGGCCCTTTCCCGACGTGCGATTTAACGGTAGCCAGGCACCAGCTTTTGTGTGGCACACAAAGGACCCCGGATCTGCATCCCTTCTCCTCCAGAGATCGATTTCTCCAAAAACACCTCCCTTGTCCCTGCTGAGCCGCCACTGACCTTCGCTCCCAGACCTCCCCCCCGCAGCTCTACTCCAATCGCATCCACACCAAACATGCCTCTGAGCTTCCTATATTCAGCTCCAAATTTAATTATTTCATCAAACCTCTCCTTTAGTTGGCCAGTAACAGCACTTGTAGTGCAGTAAAGCTCATCCACATGCTAATTAGCTTCTTCACTTAATTTAACGATACAACATGAGGATTTAAATATAGGAACGGTGACAATAGATGGATTTGTTTCACGTGCCCGTGAGCTCTAGCAGGCTCCCACCTTCCCCGTGTTACACCCCCCTCTGGCTGCACCCAGGCTGCATTAGTAATCAGAGTTTTTAGCTCCAAATCCCTTAATTCTCTATCCCGTTTCATTTTCCAATTGTCCCTACCTTGGCAGATACTCTTCCCACTGCTGCACCTTGCAGCTCTCCTGGTCTCCGAGTCTCCTGCTGGGAAGCTCTGAGCATCATCCCTGGTCCAGAGCCCTTGGTGGGAGCTCACCCCTTACTGACACCGCTCCTGCAATCACGACCTGTCGCAGAAAAACTCCAAACCACCCACCGCGGCAACTCAACCTCTGGCAGCTCCGCACTCCCCTCCTGCTCAAAGCCAGTCAGAAATAAAGCCAGGATTTTCACAGAACTCATTGGCGCCTTCGTCTGCGCCTAAGGAAAAGCCACTACACGAGTATTTTCCAGCCAACAATAAGCTCACATGCTTTTATTGGATGCTAATTGTTAAATATTGCCTCCCTCTTTTCTAACATCCCTCTCCGATGCAGAGAAGAGGGTCAGTGGCCACCAACGGGACTCCTGGCAAGGAGCCCACAAAAGCAGGATCGTAGCCACAGAAATACAGGGTTAGTTCATTTTTAGCCTACTGAATGCAATTATTCCAAAGCCTTATTATAAAGCAGAGGATCCCTGCTCACGAATGACACTGCATGCTCGTGTATGGGAAGCTGAGGATGAGATGCCGGTGCTTTCTGGGACTCCTCTCTGTACAAAACTCTCACCCCTGCTCTCACACACCTTTCCTGCAGAAGGCCTGCGTCCTGGACAAGGAATCAGCACCAAGCAAACAGCCCCGGGTCCGGCACCCGCCTAGCAGGGGAGCCCCAGCATGCAGCAAGCCTGCTTTAAAAGCTGACGCCAGGAACATTTTGACTGCACGAGCTCTACACTGACCTACCGTATCAAAGGCTAATTTTGCAAGTCGTTTGTTCGAAATGACGATCTTTCACAGAAGGCAGCCTCTTTGGACAAACAAAACTGAGCATACCCGCAAAGGCTTAGTTTGGTTTGATTGTCAAATCCTCAGCAGGTTGAAGCCTCCACGAGCCCCCACCAGCAGCACCGATTCTTCCTGCGCATTGCTGGCGCCCGCCGAGTGTCACTACAAAGCCACGGGTGAGCAAGAAGCATCGTCCAGCCCTACACCAGGCAGGAACAGCACGGCACGTCAAGGGGACAGCCAGCCAGCCCCCAGGACATCCCCCATCCTCCTGGCCCCAGCCCCTCCGCCGCCCCTGCCCGCAGCGGCCACTGGTGTGAGCCCCGAGCCAGGCATCGCAGACAGCTTCTCACCCCTGACTTTGCTCCTCATGTATTTTCCAGCTATTTTTTTGCCGAAGGTATGTCTCATCCTTCCCACCAGGCTACTCCAACACTGCTCTGGCAGCTGCCATGTCAAGGAGCCTCAACTCCAATGTCCCAGACTAAGCTTTTATAGCAACAAACACAAGAAGCCCAAAGATTCGTTAGCAGAAACTGTTATTTACAACCCTCGCACTAAACGTGCTTATACAGCAGATAGGGGTTTGTTTGTTTGAGCGAGAAGTGGCGTGAGGAGTGCTCTGCTCTGCCCGGAGGGCTGGAAATCCAACCGGAGCAGAGCTGCACTCGCCTCCCTTTCCAAAACAATTCGGAGTCAGCTTTCCCCAAAACACCAGCCTCAATAATCTATCAGATCATCATTCCATCAAAACGGGTTTTCTGCAATTTAATTAAAGCCCAGCACTCCACTGCTAATTCACCCACTCATCACTGGATGCTCTTTCTATCCCGCCGCTGTTACTCACCAGCAGAGAGAGCGCTGATTCCAGATCTTATGACATAATGCAAAATAGATCTTGAAGATATATAAACCTTTGATTTAAACGATTCATCATATACACAGCATTCAAACGCAGCAGACAGAAATCCAGAGCCAAGTTCAATACAAATGCCCAACATGTGGAGCACAGCTCGCACCATCACCTCCGCCACCGTTTCCACAAGAATGAACGCAGACCCCAGCCAATTAATTCAGCTCCTCAATTTAGAGCTAATATTCATAAAACAAGATTCACCCAAGTTGTGCAGTAGGAAAAACCCTTGCTAGACCAATACCTAGGCTAAGGACAAGCTGCATGAAAAAAGCCAAGCACCTTTGGGTCCAAGATGCACTTTGTACAAGGGGTTCCAAACACGTTATGCAACTGGCCGTATCTGATGGGTGAACGGCTTCTTAATTACTCTTGGACTGTCTCAGCTTAAACCGGAGAGGAAATACAGGCAAGAAACAGGAAATTTTATAACTGAGCCCATCCCAGCTTTTTGCTCAGCTGCAGGACAGCCGCCTGCTCCACCGAGCGGCATCCCGGGGCAGCTGGCGCACCGTGTGTCCCATCTAACTCGCACTTAAGAGCCGCTCGTGTGAAGGCAGAGATGAAAAGCTCTCGGTTCACAACAGAAACTTCCCAGAGGTAAAGTAACTGCAGCGTTACCTCGCAGAAACATTTACATCGTGAAGCTCTTGGCCAACAACCGCAGCCGTGACCAGCTCATGCTCAGGACAAGCTTTGACCCGGGAAGCGAGATGCCCATGCCAACCGCAACTTATTTAAGTAACAGCACTCAGGTTTGTTGGGTTTTTTTCTCTGAAAGGACCCAATTCTTTGTCCAAGTAGCCACATACCCCTCCGGTTAAACTGGACATTTCACATCAGCTAAAACAAATACCTCATGCCAAAATAAAACAAGTATCTAACAAATACCTAAGCGCAGAAAAATCCATCAAGATATGGGAAAACGCAGGTGCTAGGAAATACCCGCAGCAAAATGCAGCCGTTTCCTCTCACAAGTGCACACAGGGAGAGGGACTGACCACCCCGTGGGGTGGGAGCACCCATGAGACCACCAAGGCTCAGGCAAAACCCCTTCACAGCCCGAGGCAGGAGCACTGACCACCCCACAGGCCAGCCCAACGCCTACTCCCCCTGATTTGTAGAGGACAAAGAATAAAAAGGCTAATTTTTTTTCCCTACACTTGACATTTTCTACAAGCCTCCTGCAAGAAACCGCCCTCAGCCCAACACCAGCCTCGCTGGAGAGACACTGGGCTGGAACTGTCCCACTCAGGAGTTTCACACTGAACAGAGACGGGCATCAAAGAGATACAACGGCACTTCTCCCCCCGATTAAACGCAGGTGCCTTCATATTCACCCAGTCAGAGCACCGGGATACAGCCCCCGATCCCACCACACCAATCCTCCACAAGGAGCTCCCTGGAAAAAGCAGCTTTTATGCATTCTTCGAAGCTTTAGAGTTAAAATATTTAAAAGTTGGGAAAGGAACCCAAAAGCAAGCTGTACTCACTGCTGTTATTACCACTGAACTCTTCTGGTTAGGACTACAACTTCCCGCTGTGTGAGAGGCTGCGAGGTCCTTGGGGCAGAGAATGAAGCGTACCATGAAGGGAAAAGCAGGAAAAAAACCCCACCTAAGTGGGAAGTAACCAAATAATCAGAGGTCAGGGCACAGCAGTATCACAGCTGCTTCCCAGGGTTGTTTTAGCTGGTACCTCAGAGAAGATGCTTAAGGAGGAACTTGGACAAACACGAGGGGTGTTGAGGGGTGATCCTCACGAGGGCTGTGCAAGGAAAGCCCTGAAAGCTCTTGTGCCAAAACAAAACAAAAAGTCCAGACCGGTACCAAGGGCTGAGGGGCAGGAGCAGACAGCCCAGCAGCAGACGTGAGCCTGCAGGGCAGAAACAGAGCATCAGGGGCCCTGCAAGTGGGAACAAACACGTTCTTTTGATGAGCTTGGGAAGGAGGGAAGAAGTAACGGAAGACTGCAAGGGTGAAGGAAGGGGCAGTGCCAAAGCAGCATCTCTGGAAGTTCAGCTGCCTTGGCCAGGAGCTGAAAGATGAATGTCAGCCATGGAAAAGCGGCAGGAGTCCAGGGAAGAGTCTCGGCTCCACAGGCCAGCGGGACGGGAGCTGCAGGACGATAAACATGGGGGAGTCGCGCTGGCACAAAGGCTCAAGCGGCTGGGCACAGCGAGGACCTGCCCCGAGGTACAGGCAGGGAATGAGGAGCTGCGTTGTGTGGAGCCTGGCCTACAGCAAAACGTTCACCGAGGTCCCAGAGAGGAGCCAGAAGAGCAGCTGTGACAAGAGACGCCAAGTCCAGAGGAGTCTGTACATCCCAAGGAGAGACAGGAGCTGGATTTTGTTTGGAGGGGGCGTGCTCGGAGCAAGAGGGAGAAGAGGACCGAGGATGGTCCCGCAGGACCCCCGTGGAGATGAGGGCTGTCAGAGGGAAGAGGATTTCCAGGAGAGGTGGGCAACGGCAGCAAGGCAGGACAGACCAGGGCCAGCTTCTCCTCACCGGCAGGTCGGTACGGACCAGAAAACAACAGACCTCAGGCTCTTACCTTGCCCTCTTAAATCACGCAGCATATGGACCAAAAAAAAAAAAAAAGTAAATCAAAGTTTGGGGGAAGAGGGCCCTGCGCATTTTGCTAGAAGGGCCTCAATAGAGAAAACCAACTATCCCAAACTTTACAAGATGTTTACCACAAACTGGAGCGACGCCTTGGGATAGGAACGTTATCTTCACGTTAATGCAAAGCTTACTCCAACTCCTGTGACAACAAGCCAAACCTTCACACGGCAGCGAGACGGCAGAGATAGAGCCGCCTTATTTGGACTCACAAAAACATTAACTTTCCCACTCTCGGGTCACCACCGCATCGCCTGCGGGCACTCACCAAATCCAAGCGTTGGCACCCAACGCTTCTCTGTGCCCACAACAGGCTGCTTTGCCCGTGGAAGCGGACAACGATGGTCCCTCGCCCCCACAACGCTGAAGGCATCTTCTCCCCCCTCCCCAACTCTCAAAATAATGTTTTAGAAGATCCCGGGCAAGCAGACGCAGAATTCAGGAGGCTGAACGTGCCACCATTCAGGTGCAGACACGCAATTTGTGTTTTTCTAAGCGTGACAAGGTGATGCTAAGCAGAAACCCTGCCCGGGGGCCACGCAACGCCGACAAGAGTGATCCCAGACCCTCCGATTTCACTTTGCTGCCTGACGCCGGGTCCGAAGCCTCCGGCACGGCCGCGTAAGCTGCCTCCCCCCACCCTCCCCTCGGCGGACCCCCCAGCCTGCAGCCCCCCGCACAGCCTTCACCCCAATGGGCAGAGCGGGACAAGGTTCTGGGGAGGTGGGCGACCACCCCCCCAGCGCAAACGGAGGCCCCCCCCGCCGCACAGCCCCTGGGCCCCCCTCCGGGGAGGTGGGCGACCACCCCCCGAGCCGCACAGCCCCCGGGCCCTCCTCCGGGGAGGTGGGCGACCACCCCCCCCAGTGCAAGGGGTG
>JAVJGI010000042.1:1435097-1448490 GCA_035590275.1 Ibycter americanus
CCCTGCCCTCACACCCCCCCCGGACAGCAGCCCCCCCCCATTTCCACAGCTAAGAAACCACGCGACAACGCGGGGGCAGGCCGCCCCCCCGCCCCCCTTCACCCCCACAACAGGCGTAACGGTGGTTTGTTTTAAAAAATATGTCTTTAATCGGTGTGCTGAGGAGAGCAAGGGGAGGAGGGGGCTGTCCGAGGTCCGGCGGGGGGGCTGTGGTGTGAGGAGGAGGGGGGGCAGGCGGCCCCCTCACCTCAGTCTGTGGACTCCAGCACGGACTCGCTGAGCGCCAGGTCCCAGTAGTGCTCCGCACCGTGCTTCTTAAAGTGCTCCCGTGCCATGTTCTCCGTGGGGCACTGCTTAAATTTCATCTCGCCGAAGCTGCGGTCCTTCGCTGTGCCCTGGGAGGGGAAAAGGGGCGTTTTCCCACCCGTCTCTGGGGGAAACTCGCGGGAAACGCGGCTCCCAGCAGCTCGGGGAACCCGGGAATAAATATTTTTCCAGGCTGACGTGTGACTAGGGGGAGCACTGCGTGAGGGGGACGCTGCCAGCTCCGCTACAGCTCAAGAAACGCTACGGAAAGAGTCAGAGCGGCAGGTTTGCCTCCGATCTGAAGCCTCCCAACATCGTTTCTGCCTCAGCTGCTAGGGCTCACTTCCCTCCAGCCTAAGCCCCCTCCGCTACTGACCTACACCCACAACTCACCTCCCAAACCAGAGAGCATTTGTTTGTTTTCTTAACAGACTCCTCGTCGGACTCATCATCATCTGAAAAAAAACAACCAGTAAGGCCAATTTTAGTCCCAAAGGCAGACGAGGAGCAGGAGCCCCACCACCGCTTCACCACCCCTCTTCTGCATACAGTTTTACACTTACCCTCTCCCTTCGTGTTCGATGTTTGCTCGTCCCATTTTATTCGATGAAGCATAAGACGTTTGAATTTCTTCTGTGCTTTCGGGCCTGGAGAAGAATCGAGACTCATCGTTCACAAAAAGTCCTTTAACCTTCAGTTTTTAGGAGGTTCTAAAAAGTGACAGAATCCAAACGACGCCCACAAACCCTTCCCAGTGCACCCAGCTGACCCGGCATGGCAAGTAACGCACAGCCAGAGCGACCCTGCGCCAAAACCCGTGGGGTGGCTGAGACTTTCTGGCAGCCTTTGGCACCTTGGGATTTCCTGCTGCCAAACAGGCTCTTCAACACCTCGCAAAAATTACTTAGAACAGCACAAACCACAAGAAACCACGGCAGACTGAGGACTCTCCTCGCTCTGAGCATCACAGATTCAAATCAAGTGCTTTTCCCTTCAACATTGAATGCGCTGGGTTTTCTAACTGGATTACAGTGCACTCTGCAGCCAGCGCTAACCCCATTAGGGCCGTAATTAAGGGAGTTTCAAATGGCCTCCTTCCTTCCTTGTCCTTCCATAACCCTCAATCAACAATTTTCACAGTAGTTTTTGCTAGAGGCAAGCTTTTGAATGCTACGCTGTGACCAAAAGCCTGCCTTGAAAGTCCTCACCTCCTTCTACCACGACCACGTTGACATCTTTGTGTAAAACCACCACGCCTGTTAAGTACAGCTGGCCAGCGTTTGCTTCGATTTTGAATTTTTTTGCTGGATTGCTCAAGTTTCGGACCCTAAAGGATAGGATAAAAAAATAAACATAAATGTTTGTGGAAAAACAGAAGGATTATCACCAGCCATAAAAGCTGCCTACTCTGCCACAACTGGGTCCAGCGTTTCCTCCTCCAGCTCCTCAGGGGCTTTACCCGCACCTCAAAATGACGTCTGTTATCAGACTGCTGAGAGTGGCTGTGTCTGTCCCTTCCCATTATTTCATTTAGAGCTTTGAAGTTTCCCAATTTCCAAACATGGATGCGCCAGGTTAGCTCTGACAGCTAGGAAATAGCTCTCCTCATCGGAAACTTCAGTCTCAGCTGAAATGCTCCAAACCCGACGTGCGTTTTTAGTGCTCGGCTGTAACTCTGTCCTTAACTTATCCAGTTAACGAACATGGCTTTTGGGACAGCGTAATTGCTACCAGCCGGGATTCTTTAATGCTGGATGGAAACCTGATGAGTGGGTGCACCGTCTCGCTACCGAAGCCTGCTCCTCTCTACCAGCAGGTTTCTATAGAGCATTTGTCTGGTGTATCTAGAAAAAGACGTACGCTAAGCCACGGGCCAAGGGCGCCCAGCCCAGCCCTCACCTGTACACGGCTATGTGAACTCCCTGCGAAACGTCTTCTTTCAGTTTTTTAACCTTCTTTGCTTTTCGCTGTTCTGCTGTGAGCTTTCTCGCAGCGTTTGCTTCTTCGTGAGCTCTGGATGCAAAGAGAGATGCAGCTATAAGCAAAACGCAGCGTTACAGCACCAAAATGGATCCCTCTCTTTCCCAGCACAGAATCCACAGACCCCAAAGCAGCTGCAACTCCTGCCCAGATCTCCTCCGCCTGCACCTGCCTGGATTAAAAGCACGTGGGCTTTTTTAATCCAGTCACCCATCTGAATTCATCCTCAGTCTCTCCCTGAAAAAATTCGTTAGTAACAACCGTGACCGTGATCATCATCCTCATCATGGTAGGAAACATTTAACACAGGGTATGAGGCCACTCTCCCGTGGCAAGAGCTGATCACCAAGACCCAGCTCCCCCCTGGCCTCAGGGGGGTCATTCAAGGCAGCTGACACAGGCTACGAGAGCAACACGCAGAAAATCACACTGCCGCTGCTTCGCTGCATCAGTTCAAGGATTTCGTTCTCTACAAACAAATGCAGCACCAGCAATAAACCCATCGAAAAATGACCCCCAAAAATACGGTAGAACGTGCCACCTACTTCTGTCTCTTCGCCATCTGCGCTCTGACATGAGCTTCGACTTTTGTTGGGTCCTGAACAGCTTCCGTCCCCAGTACCCGCATCAAGTTTGAAATTCTTACTGCAAGGGAAACAGGAGAGGAGCTGTGAGAGGCTCCTGCCGGATGCCGGTTTGCCAGGACGGTAAAGCACAGAAACACCAGACACACTTGCAGGCTCATAAACCAACAGTACAGGTAGGTGTCGGACCACCCCAATACACCCCGACACGCAGATCCACACAATTCCACTGAGGCTGTGCTGCCTGCGGCTTTCCCAACCACGTCCACGCTTGGTCCGGGCCACTGGTTTGAGGGCTGAGGGCCCACATCAGCCCAGAGCTCCGCCAGCAGCCTGCCCACCGCAGTCGTCATTTACCTTTAGGCTCTGGAGGCGGCATCAGGCCCAGCCTGACTTTCTCTTGCAGCTCCTTCTGCGCTTCTCTCCGAGTCTGTCGTCGTAATTTCTTCTGCTCTTTCTTGGTTAAATAAACACCCAGGGTCACTGGTGTGTCACTGTCCACTGGGAAAAGAAATGAGGCGAGATAAACTTAAATCTGCTGTTGAAGAAGCAAGAGAAAATACTGCCTGTGACCCTTGTCAGGGGACACAACCCTACCACGCTCCGCTATACCTACACTATCGACAAACCCGACCCCTGCACCAAACGCGGAACCAGGCAAATGGGTTTTGACTGTTTTTTTTCATTATTTTACTGAGAAGTGAAATGCTCTGTGGTTATTTTATGATCCTTCCTCAGGGCAAAGGGTCAAAACCAGGCTGCTGGAGAGGAGCTCGTGTCTGCACTGCCACCCAGCGAGCACAGAGCAGGCCATCGGTAGGTAAGCAAGCTACCCATAACCACTACAGGTTTTACATCAAGTTTCCAAAAACAGGGCAGAGACTCTCCCTCCTGATTGCATTTATCTTCACAGAGCTTTCCGACTTGTCTTTGCACAATTTCTTCTCCCGACAAGGACAAGAGATGCTGGGCTGCAGTGCTGCAGCTGGGGGCTTGCATGCTGGTCCACCCCACAAAGCGCTAGCCGCTCAGAGTATGTTGTGTCTAGTTTAACAGCAAAATTGACCACAACTGGGGCAGTACCTGGTGGGTTGAGCTGCGCCGGGTGCTCCACGAGGTTCGTGATCCCAAAGTACTCGTCTCGCTTTGAAGACGTTCCACCTTTTCTAGAAAGGAGAGAGTTGGGCGTCATTGCAAAACTCCCAGCCTGAATTCCTGCGTTCCCTTCAACAGAAGCCATGGAAAAAAAAAAAATAATAACGCTTCCCTCGGGCGAGCTGTGGCAGGTACGCGACATGCACAAATCCCTGCCCAAAGCACTGATCAGAGCTCAATGTGCCGAAGGAGACACGCAGCGACATCGTATTAATGCGTAGGTGTCTCCTCCAGTGGAACAGCCACCCACATTTCATGGTTAGGAGACAGGCTTCCCACAACTCTGCCGGGAACAAGACTCGTACAGAACGCTCATGCTTGAAAAAACCCCAAACGACACCACCAACTCTGGGCCAGAAACAGCCCTCTAACTCCAGGGCAGTCACCTCCTCAGTCGCTGGGGGAACACGGCCTCCAACAGGGGAGAAAGGCAGCCGCAGACCACCAAGACCTTGGGAGAAACGACCCCAAGAAAGACCTTGGGAGAAAACCTGGTGCTGTCTGGATCTCAGGGACAAGGGAGGTGGAATTCCACAGCTCAAGCTGATACACCTGGCCCGACCAGACGCACCTGACACACCACCACGTTACCCCTGAGAAGCTTCCAGAGTTTTCCTCCTGTGGCAGGAGGATCAAAACCTGGCAAGTAAAGCACTTACAAGTCGAGGCCGTTAGGGATGATGTAGGAGTCCCACCACTCTATCTCTGGGATCTCCCCCTCTTTCAACTCCTTCTTAGGGGTAATAAGAGCCAACTTGGTGGAAGTGTGTATCCCTGTCTTCCTGGCAGCCTGAGAGATCTCTGCCTGCAGTTTTTCTAGTTGAGCCTGAGAACAAGGAGAGGAAAATGGCACATAAAGGTCATTCCAGAACAGCACAACCTTTGGGAAAAGCACAATACATATGCACCTGCTGATTTATTTATTTTTTTCTTAAACAATCTGAAGCAGACCACAGAAGAAACCACACAGCGCAAGACAGCAGAGTGACAAATCTCCCAGAAATCCGGTCTTATTACTGAGCCTTCTAGCACAGAACAATCCCAAAGGAATACCTCCCTAGAGGCATCATATCCCTGGACTTTTCTGTCTTAACGAAGCTCTTCTCTCCCCTTCTCCCCAAGAACTCAGGCATTTTACCAAGATTCCTTTAAACCTCCACCTCTACAGTGATCAGTTCTGCAGAAAGAACACTTAGGACAGAAAACGATCTATTCTCTTTGGAAATTTTCAATCTTTTGCCAAAAAAAAAAAAAAAAAATATCTGTCTCTCATCAGGTGAGGATCGCTGTATCTTTCCACACACAAGTTCTAATTTGAATGCCTGCCTTTCCAACAAGAACGGTGTTGACAGAAAAGGTTCAGGTGACTTTACTGAAAAGCTTCCTAGCCAAAGCCAACACAGCTCCCTTCACATCCCAGGAGAGGAGAATCAGCTCCCATCCCGAACCGAACCCTCACTCCTGTGCTGTCAGTTAGCATGGCAAGACCCCAAATACCTTCGTTCGCAACCTCTGGGCAATTTTCTCAAATTTGCCTTTTTCATGGAACTTAAAGGTGCGTTTCTGACGCTGGGCTGGGGTTATGGAGACCCGGGGGTCAAAGTAAGTGTTCGACTCCATATCTTCCGAGGGCTTTTCTTTAAGCTGCTGTTTGAACTGCTCTCTCTTCACAGCTCTGATGTTTGCTTTTAGGGTTGGCATGCGGTGAGTCAACTCAATCTCTTTACCAGTCGCATCAACAGTTCGGCCTTGCTCATCCAAGATCAGTGGCGTAGGCTTTGTCTGATCCTTCAGCTCCACTTTCCTGGCGGCAAGAGACAATACGTTGCATTAAAACGCGAGCACAGCATGCATTCAAAGGAAACGTGAGCCCTATTTCCACGATAAGCACCAAGCTGGCCCACAGCTTGTGGAAGGCCTCCTCGTAACGTTAAATCTCATCTATGCTGCCAGCACGGAGTCAAAGCTCGGGTGCAGAAGTTGGGAGTCTTACCCGAGGAAGGGGTAACCTCCATTTCCCCTCTTTAATATCAGATTTGTTCCTTCAGCAGGCGTTAAGGCCAGCGCTAGGGAACCGACAGTGCTGGGGAAACCCTCAGTCAGACCCTCCGCCGGCGTTCTGGCGTTAGGCTCACCAGGATCACACAGAGCGCTCAGGGAACAGCAGGTACTCACGGCGGTGCGATCCCCATCGCGTGCAGGTTGGCCAGCCCCACCATGTTGGCGTTGCCAATGAGCCCTGGTTTCAAAGCCAGCTGAGCCTGGATTCGGGCCTGCAGCTCCGCCGCTTTCCTGGCCTTCTCAATGGCATCGTTCATGAACGTTGCTGCCTGCGAGGGCTGGATCGTGTTGCCGATGGGGAGGCGTTCCGATTGGGATGAAGAAGAAATTTTTGGCTGTTGACAGAGAAGGCGGTTTTGTTACGTGCATGTTCCAGCACACCGAAGACAAGAAGTCATAACTGAAGCCGCGGGATTTGCCCGTGGCTTCTGGAAGGTACCTGTGGTGTCGGAGGACTGATGAAACTCAGCTGCTTTTTCCTCTCTTCAATCTGCCGGGTGGCTGCCTCCATCATCTGTTTGATCTGTGGAAAGAAAACCGGCCAGTGAATTTTTCTTCCCTCTGTCAGAAGGAGGGAAGGGGTCCTCAGCACCCCGTTACAGCTGCAAATGCAGGCAAGCCAGCGTAGTGAGAAGAATATTGTATCAAACTGCGCTAATCGACAACCTCCAGCTGTAGAGACAGAATCTAACAGCGCAGGCACTCTCTACCGAGATCTTTCACTCCAGCTTACGCAAACATCCAAACTTCCCTCACTCACAGGCTTCACATCGTCGTTAGCCTAACGTACAAGCGGCAGTGAGCCTCGTGAAGCGAACACGGGCAACGACTGCGGCAAACAAAGGACAATCAAAAGCAACTTGCTGTTTGCTCGCTCAGCTTGTGAGGTGAATTAGGATAAAGTAAACACTAAACCACTTTGGGATTCAAGATCTCGGGCACGGGCAGCTCTGTTCTGGGGCAGCGCTCATTAACGCAGCCTAACCTGTAGCTTGGTCAGCATCCCAGGGCTCTCTGACGGTGGGCCTGGAATGACCTCAGGCTCATCCTCAACCTCCTCGAATCGCGGTATGCGCCGCTTCTTGACGCCGGAAGATTCCTTGGATACCTCAGAGTCATCACCAAAGACATCCTAACGTAAAAGGAAAGAAGGAGAAAACTGTGGTTAAAAACAAAGAGTTCTCCTCACAGCCAGCGTTTTAAGATGAGAAACCAGCACGCGGATCAGATCCAGCACCGTACGGTCAGCACTGCATTGTGGTTCAGTTTCCAGGGCAGCACTCGCAGGCTGATCTACTGGTAATCCCACATGAAGCCTGTGCCCTGGTCCCCCACCAGAGAAGCCTCAATGATGATCCATGCAAGAGCGTGAAGGACAGGAGACATCGCAGGGATGTGCCTGTGTAATAGCCACCATATCATTCCCTCAGGCGGTCAAAGTGTTTTTGGCACTGAGGAGATTGAAGGTCTCGCACAGCTGCCCAGAGAGATGGAAAAAGCTTGCCCACAAGCTGACCTGACTAGGCTAAAATAATTTCCACGTCTTCCACCAACTTCAGAGGGTTTGGTGAAGGAAGCTGCGCTGTCCTACCGCGTCCTCCCCCAAAGGAGGATGCAGCCGCAGACCCAGGGTGGGTCGGACACCTGCGGCATTCCCTCACACTCTGACCCAGCCGACTCCAGCTCGGATCCAAAGACGCTGCGCTCCAAGAGAGCCGCTCCGGAGAAGCGCAGCTCAGAGAGCAGGTGGAGCAACGACCACGCTGATGGACTCGCATGCAGCGCGAGGGTCACAAAACAAAAGGTAAGGTGTGCTTTACACCAAGCGCTGTTCAAGCACGCCCCAGCTCGTGAGACTGCGGCCATGGATTTCATCTAGTCAGTGCCTGGTTTGTGTACGGTAAACTGGATTTGTCCATGCGACTGTGTTACTGTAGTGTGTGTGTGTCAAGGTGTTATTTGAAAATAAAATATACACACCGGTTGTAAGCGTTAGTTGCAATCCCTTCTTCACTATAACGGTTCATATTCTACAAGGACACTTCCTCATCCAGACACAGGTACTTCTTGGAAAACCTACAAGTTCAAGAGAAAGGACTTGCCCATAGTATAAAGTGTGTAAACCATTACGTTTTAGTTCCTGAAACTTCCCAAGCAACGACCTACCCCACAAGAGTTAACCAAGGAGAAAGAAGCAGGCCAGGCAGCACACTGAAGACAGCTAACGTAGCACTCTGAATTAATTCACTGCCCATTGCTACAAGATCTAAGTGTGCAAGTACAAATTCAACTCCAAAACCTGCGCTGGGGTGAGGGAGAGAAGTCAAGGCGGCAAGTATGGCCACGATCTGACAAACTCACTAGACCACCTCCTGTTACAGCAAGGGTCAGGACAGATCTAGATCTTGATGGAGGACCTCCAGGGAAGGTAATTCCGGACAGAAGGGTTGACTATTTGGCAGGTGGGATGCCTGTCCCCATGCCAGGAGCCAAGAGAAGAGGATAGGTCCGCTCTGCTGCTTCCCAGCCCTGCTTTCGGGGTAGCTGGCAAGCCGAGGACGCCATCAGCGGTCACGCAAGACACCCCAGTGGCTGCTTCGCCGGAGAAGAATCGCCTGCTCCGCACCCAGCCCCATCCCTGCTCTGCTCTGCCAGCACGAGATCCCCTCTGCAACAGGATGCTGCTCCCTCCCTCCCTCCCCGTCCGGCAGCGCGCTGGCCATGGCCACGAGGAAGATGATGAGAGGACAAGACAGCCCGAAGGCGGGCACAGCAACAGGTGAATCTGAATTCGACTTGTGAAGAAAGGGGGGATCCGCAGGCGTTAGCTGTGCCACGGGGCTGCGAGTGTCACCCCGCCTGCAACCCTGCCACCACGAAGCACCAAGCAGCGATGGGACAGACAACGTCCCCATCTCTCTGCCATCTTCCCAAGAGGTCAAAAGCAAGAGGGTTGTGGGGAAAAGCCAGGATCTACCAGCCTAGCTGGAACCTCACCTTTTTAACAGCCCTGCGGCAGCTCGGCACGGTGTGTTAGCCAAATTAAAGCAGAACCGCAGCAGAAAAACACTTGAAAGATGTTTAGCGGCACTTCTGCGGTGACCAAAAAGCTGCACAAGACCGAGGTCCTTTCAAGCCACTGCCGCTTTTTGGCGGGGGATGGACACGCAAACCTAAACCTCTCCAGGTCAGTAAATGGGGTTGTGCTGCTGCTCCTAGGGCTGCACCAGCTCGGCAGGATGGAAGCTGCTTTAACGCACCGTTCGTTAGCCAGTGAATATACCCAGACCTGGAGGAGACCTTTTCTGGCACCGGTTAAAGCCTCAGCCAGTCAGCGGGAAAAAAAATAAGTTTCTAACAGAAAACAGGGAGTGGAAGCAGCTCTCTCCCAACACACCTGAAGAGATCGAAATCCTGGACAGGATTATTCTAGCTGCCTGAGGTTAAGTGCTGACTGAAACTGTCACAGAGAAACACAGATTGCCATACAATAGGAACCTCAGAAAAAGTGAAAGGAAACTTACTTTGTAAGCGGGGAGCAGCATGGAGAGTAGCCCCTTTTAAACTCGGTATGCGAGTGATGGAAAAAATGCAATTCCAGAAGATGGCGAGTAAAGTCTTCAAGAAAAGAAAGCAGGTGAAAACAGGTTTGGATGCACGAGACTTCCACCATCCCAGACAAGCATTAGATGGGAGAAACACCAGAGAGCTATTAAATCCCTGCTGTAATTAACCTTGTGCTATGACAGGGGTTGTCAAAAATCACCCTCTGTTGATTCCGGATGGAAAAAAAAAAGAGAATGCAAACCCATCAGATCACCCACCACAAAGCCCCACTCAGTCGCTGACGGGGAGAGCCGGCTGGCGGGGTGAAACGTGGCGCCTGGGCAAGGAAGAGCGACGGGGAGTTGCTGGGAGCGCTGACCCCAGGCTCCCACTGGAAACGCAACGGTAGAGAGCGTGAAAGAAAACGGAGAGATGGAGCCCCGTGAAGTTACTCCGCTGCACAGGCCTAGCAGAGATCGTTAAGGAAATCAAAAGCCCCAGCCTCCACCTTGGCTGCCACCAAGGAGAGCACGGCGCTTCCTCATCCGAAGGCAAAGAGAACCGAAAGGTAAAGGCTCACACACTTCATCATGGAAAAGAGTCTTTTCTCTTGAACTTTAAGCATTACGAGATGTACCTCTCTGGAAGAGGAAAGTGTGGCAGAGCACCAGTGCTGCCTCCACAGCCACCAAACCACAGAGAAAAAAAAAAGCAATCAATAATCAATAATCACCTTCAGTTCTCGTTTCCGGTTCCGGTCACTGTTGGACTTGGAGTGCCTGGAGCTTCGGCCTTCCTCCACCGCTTCAAAGAGCTTGTCCACAAATCGCAGGGTGGAATCATCAAGAAAGGGTTTGAGGTGGTCTGGAAAAGAGGAGGAGTTGTGTAAATTCAGAATTCACTGCTTGGGGTGAGTGGGAGAGCGGAGAATGTGCAGAGAGTTCTGTGAATCTGTAAAACACTTAATTTACAGGTGGATTCAACCCTACTAATGCAGCGGGGTCTGCGACCCGGGCTCTGGAGGCCTCTGGGATCTGCGGATCCTGTCAGCAGGAGCTTTAAGGATTAAGGGAGTCTGGACCTCGACTAGAAAAAAATTAGGGCTGTAACAGTGGGGGGGGGGGGGGGGGGGGGGGGGGACCCCCCCCCACCCCCCCCCCCCCCCCCCCCCCCCCCCCCCCCCCCCCCCCCCCCCCCCCCCCCACCCAAAAGTGAAATTATCATTTTAAGTTCCTTTAGAAAAAAGAGCCCTTAAACTAATTTTTACTTCATCTTTTTTTGTAATATATTCCAAGGCTTTTGATTGCACGTCACGTGTCCGCATGGATTTGCAAGTACTCACCTCTGCCTCAACAAAGCTGAGTCAGACCCACCCTGGACATACACCCGGATGTACGCTCAGGAGCTTCCAGGTTTGGGGGGTTTTGTTTGCTTTAGAAAACTAGCTCAACACACAGCAGATTTCACGCCTATGAGGATGGCATTCGCCCCCCACACGCTGCCAGCCACCACCAGCAAGGAAACCCTGACCCGCCACACAGCCCGGCACTACCAGCAGGAGGTCGGTCTTCCAGGAATAGGAGGAGTGAGTTTAAATCTGATTTGAGGCTATTTCAAGGTTATTTGAGGATTTGTGTGCACCTATTTTCTCCATCAGGGGGTCTGGCCACCTCTACAAACAGCTGCAGGGTCGGGGCTGGAGCCCGCGGGACGTACCGGCTGCTTTCTTTTTGTCCATGCCCTTCCCGACGCAGTTCAGCGCTGCAGTGACCACGGTGGGCTCTGAGAACCCCAGGACTCGCTTCACCGTCTTCTCGATCCATGGTTTCAGCTCATCCAATTCCCTTTTGGAGAGCGACATCTTTGCCAGGAGCTGAACGGAATTATCTTACTCGTACCTGTGAAGAAACCAAAATGAGAAAACCACAGGCTAGTAAAATAAAAGTATTGGATAATCGTTGCTTCCGTGCTGCGCTTTTCTCCTTCATGAGAAAGCTCACAAGCGATGAAAGCTCTCAGAGATGATTTTTGCGCCCTTGTTTTTAAAAACACAAACTAAAACTAGACGAGGCACACAGGGAGGAAGGGCCTTGGCAGCGAGGAGCCACGACCTCACCAGACAAGATGCGGCATCAGGCCCCGCGAAGGGAAATCGTGCTCATAGATTAATCTGTGGGGAAATCCCTGAATCTCCTGCATCCCATCAGCCTTCCCTCACGGATTAACGGACACACGGCAAGCACCATACCGGTCCTCCCAGCTCAGGCTCCGCTTTCACATGCGGATCCGCCACAAACTGGATGAAAATGTTTGGTCTCGGGGCATCCCTTCACGCCCCAGCTTCTCCCTGAACTTCTCTCAGTTGTCTCCCTGGCTGCTCGTCCAGTTACTGACGCGCCTCCAGCCCCACAAGTCCATGCAAGTCACGCACCCGCTCACCCTTAATTAGCCTCTTTCCCGTGAGGTTCACAAACACGTTCTGAACATGTTCCGCTCGACTGATACTTAAAAAGTTCAGCACGTGCCCGGTTGTCTCTGGCTTTGCTGCTTAAACCAGCAGCTGTTGGTGTCGAACCCGAGATTACACATTTTTCCAGGCAAAAAATTTCTCCCCGTCAATCGTTAGCGGCTCTCGCATCGTCAGTCGCAGTCTGCAGATGCAGTAACGTTTGATTACGCGCCCGGGCCCTAATCTGATTTGGAAACCAAGTCTCCTTTATCTGGAAACAGGAGAAAATCTTCTTAAGGAAATATGTTTGACCTCAGCATTTCTGCCCCACATGAAGAGGCCTGCAGAGCCTCGAGGTGGGGTTTATTTTATCAAAAATCCGATCAAATACGGTTATCGTTCCCGAAACCGAGAATGAAGAGCCTGGGTGTTAGTTCTAACAAAGCGCTTCGATTCCAGGTCTGCGAACGGCAGCCAAGAGAAGGAATCGCCAGGTTCAAAGCAGCGACCAGGGGCCCCGCGCTCCCTCTCTGCAGCCAAAAACCTGAAAATCCCTGCGGCCGCTTGCTTTTTTACAGCAGGTTTCCCAGAGATAAGAGTCAAACATAGCAAAACCCGCCCAAAAGAGCACGATTACAGCGTTTCACCTGTAAGTTCCGACTCTGCCATATGTAACGCTCCGGGACAAAGCTAGAGGTTCAAGACAAGCGGAAAATAATTACTACACTGACACATCAACAGCTTCACGCACGTATGGTATTAAATGGAGAACTTAATTAGCGCTTGGTTTAAGCTCCGTGTTAATCTTTAAGTTCTGTAATCGAATAAGGACCGACAGAGGAGCGCAACAGGTTTTAGTTGGAATACGGGGAGAGCAAACGTGCCGTTGGGTGTCCGCAGGGAAGATGCGAACGCGCCACTGGGTGTCCGTAGGGAAGGCGCGAATGGGTGCCCACCAGCACCAGAGCCCTGAGCACCCCCGGACCGTGGGGCGTCACGGAGGAGTAAATAGCACCTATGGGAGACTTTAAATAGAGGTACAGGCAGCGCCGCCGGTGCCGTGTTACCTGCTGGAATGGTGCGAAGCCGAAGCCGACGCTTCCCCGGAGCTGCGGCCACACCAGCTGTTTCCTTGGGGCGATAAAGAAATAATAATAATTCAGTTTCGCCGCGGTTAACTGACCCGCTGGAGGCCAGAGCGGCCGCTGAGGCGAGGCCCGGCCCGCCCAGAGCCCGCTGCCGCATGCCCGGTGGCCACCGAAGTGCCCCAACGGCGCTGGGGATCCCCGGTGGTCCTGGTGACGATCCCACT
>JAVJGI010000042.1:1465501-1481442 GCA_035590275.1 Ibycter americanus
CGTCCCCCCAATGTCCCCCCACAGACCTTGTCCCAGTGTCCCCCCCCAGCATCCCCCCCCAGACCCCTGGCATCGGCTTTGGGTGCTGAACCCCCTCCCTGGGCAAGACGCTGCAGGTCCCGAGCTGGGCATTGCCTGGGATCAGGCTTGGGGGGCGGGGAACTGGGGGGGGGTCAAACATTTTGGGGATGCCGGGGGGGCAGAGACCCCCCCGGCGTGGCCTTGGGCTGGGTCCCCCACCCCGGCTGGTTCCCAAACACGCGGCTTTTGGTCCATAACAGAGACCCCGTCCCTGCCGCCGCTTTTGGGGCGATTCCTGGGTTAAACCACCCCCCAAAACCCCCCAAACCCCCATCGCTGGGGGGAGGGGGGGGGAAGGGGGCTGGCCTCAGTGAGTCCCCCAGAGGTGACAAAACACAGCGGCGAGGCTGACCGCAGCCACCGCCAGCTCCAGCAAAGCCTCCAGCTGCTGCAGAAAGGGGGAAAAATATAGAATATATATTGAATATAATTATATAGGGTCCTACTGTAGGTGGCTGCTGTGCCCTGGGGGTAATTCCCGGCGGCTCCCATGTGGGAGCTTGGGAAAATCCAGCCCCAAGACCTCGAGCAGCCAAATGTTTGCCTGGGAGATGAGAAAAACCGGGAGACGACGAAGCCCAGGGCTCCTCGGCGAGGTGGGCAGGGGGACGAAACCCTCCGCTGCCACACAGACCTGGCAGGAAAATCCAATTTTGCAAGTGAGACCAGGGCGCTTGTGTCCCTCCCCAAATTCCCTTCCCTATTCCTTCCCCAAATTCCCCCTCTCCCGGCCCTCCAAACCCCAAATAACCCCCCAGGCTGGAGGACGCGCTGGTCCCACTGCTGGCAAACCTCCACCAGTAACTTGCGAATTTGTCCCAGGAATAGTTTGCAAACTCACAATGGTTTTTTTTGCAAATTTGCAAAAAAAAAATAATTTTTGCAGGTTTTTTTTGCAAACAATAGTTTGCAGAAGCCGGGAGGATTTTTTCAATGTAATCTTTTCCGATAGGATTTGAGCAGCAGCCCTGGGAAAATTCCCTTCAGATATTTTCTGTTGGGGAGGGTTTTTAGCAGCGTTTTGTTGTTTGTTTTTTTTTTTCTTCACTCATTTATAATCTCAAAAGCGAATTTCACAGCTGCTCTTAAACGTATCACACGCAAACCACCCGGAAAGCTTATTTCAGTGGTTTACCAGCTAATGAGCGTGCAAGCGCTCCGGAAAAAATCCAAAACCCCTGGGTAGGTGCCCAGCGGCCGGAGCGTGGTGGGATGGGAGCAGCCAGCGCGGTGTCACTGTCATCTAGTGCTGCGGTGACATGGTCCCACCGGCTGGACCCTGTATGTCCAGTTTGGGTGGCCAGAGCATCTCCAGCAGCTCCACGATCCCGTTTTTCCCCATCCAGGGCAACGGGGCTGGGTGGAAAATAACCGTTGCTTTTCTCCTGTTGGGTTTCTTGGCTTGGAGGAGGAGGAGGAGGAGGAGGAGGAAGGCTGTAAGCATCTGGGTGGAGGGAGGAGATGCTCGATAGCAATGAGAGGTGGCGTAAAAATAATAAAATTCCTGATTCCTGGGTGAGCAGCTGAGGTCTTGGGTTTATACCAGGTTGTGCCTCGTGGTGCCCTGTAGAGCAGCCATCAGGAATTGCTGTGAAACACGGAAAAAAAGGCTTTTAAAAATGAGAGAATTAGGCAAAGCCGTGTCACAGCCTCTTCTTTCCTTATTTTGCTCACAGGGCAGTGAAACGCACCGAAGAGCAATGGCAGGACGCACCATGAACAGCTTCTCTCCTTGCTCCAGGGATGCTCCCAGTTTTTCCAGCCAGTTGGCGACCCCCCAATAATGCACGGAGCCTGGGGTGTCTGTGGGTGCTTGGGTGCAATTAATACCCCAGTTCTGGTCAGCGCTGCGGCCGCGGGGGTACTCGGAGGGGAAGGGATGGGAAGCATCCCGTGTCTCAGAGCCCTGGGACGCGCCCCGGGGGTTCACGCAGCCCATCTGGCTCTAATTAAGGAAGGAAAAAATAAGACAATGCTTGGAAAAAAAGCGTGATTCTGCGCCGGGCCACCCAGCACCACCTCCCGTGGCATCCCGCGGCTGGCGACGCACGGAGGGGTCGCAGCGCCCGTCTCAGCCCGACGCCGGCGGTGGGTCAGCGTGGGGCTACAGACCCCCCATGGTTCACCCGCTCATGGGGACCCCAAGGGAAGAGCGAGCTGCCGCCCCACTGCGCAGCCAGTGCCAGCCGTCAAAACCAGGAACGTGTTTTTATTATATTTTATTTTATTTTACTTTATTTCGTTTTATTTTTTGGAGAATCACTGTTTTAAAATGAGGGTTTTTTTCTTTATTTCAAAATAAAGGCCAGCCCAAGCAGCCGCTGTTTACAAAAGGGCAGGGACGGGCAGGAAAAACTTTATTTAGACTAGGAAACCCCATCGGGCAGCGAGAACAGCCTGTGCGGGAGAAAAGCCCCTCCGTTCCTCAAAGGCATCCCGCGGGAAGGGCAGCTCATCCCACCTACCTCTCGGCTGGCACGCGGTGCCTTGGGGGGCGCTGGGATCCCCGCCGCAGCCGGTGCCACGGGGGAATGGATTTTTTGGGTTTCCTTCATCCATTTTCTCACCTCCTGCAGCGCAAACACCGAACAATGTTCCCTCTGGTGACTTCCACAGGAATCCTGCTAATGTCATCTGCTTGGGCACGAGTCATTGTTAAGGGAAGAGTCTTATTTACCAGCTGCGTTTGTTAAATTTCCCCTTCAAGTTTTGCTTCCGCCTATTAAAGCTGGGAAATGACGCGACGCATCCGAGCGCCGGTGCCACCGGTGATCTCATTTTATCCTTCATCCTCACCATCAAACCTGCAGTTGTGGTGCAAGCTCCCGACCGCAGTCAGCCAGGCTTCACCGCGCCGGGATGCTCAGAGCATCCCTGGGATGCAGCGCCCTCGGCATCGTGAGGAGCGTGAGCCGGCTCTGCCATCCCTTTCTGGAAAAGCCATCTCTTTTTTGGCTCGCATGTCGAGTATTCCCACGTGAAAAGCATTGCTCCCACGCCGCTCCCTCGCCGCGGGACCTTTTACGGTTTGATCTCGGCACGTTAACTTCAATAAGTAAAAAAAAAAAAAAAAAGACGAAAGTACAGAGATTGCGCAGAACAGGAATTAGGTTTTGGGAAAGGAGCATGGGACTGGAGATGGAAAAGACGTTGGTCTGGCTGCTTTTTTTGGCTGCTCTCCGGGTGATGTTTTTGTTTTGTGTTGCAAGACATGAAAAGTGAGCAAGAACAAATGTAAAAGGAAAAAAACTGAACAAAAATAGAGTGCTTTCTTTTTCTGGCCAGAAATACAATTCCAAATCCATGCCCGGATTTCCCCAGTGGTCCCCAGCACCCGAGAACCATCCCTCAGGCCATGAGGATGTGGGATGCTGCTGGGGATGCTCCAGCTGGACATCCACGCCCAGTTTGGTGCCAAGCGTTCGTTTGTCCCTGTGTCCACCTTACAGTGCCCTTTATCCAGCCCCCTTAGTGGCAGCTCCACGCTGCAGGTACTACACCTTTTTTTTTTCCCAAGTTTTACATCATCACATCCCACCCTGAGGAGCCGTTCTCAGCCCCAGACCAGCAAATCCTGTTGAGTTCAGACTCCAAGCTTCCATGTCAAGAAGTTTGTCCATCCAACCCCACCCGCTCATCAAATAAAAGCCACCACCATCCTCATAAACCGTCCTTGCCCCTTCCCTCTCCATCACTTTAAAACCACAATATTGTAACTCTTCCACGGCTCTCCATCTCTCCACCCCACCCAAGCACCTCCCATCTGAGCCGGCAGCTCCGGCCCTGGTGGGATTCATCCCGATGAAGTCAGATTTCTGCTTGGGTTGAGATTTTGAGTTTTGATGTTATTTTTGAGGGTCAAAGGGAGGGTTTGGAGATATTCGCTTCCTGCCTGTTCAGCTGCCCAGCATTCCTCTGCGCTTAACCCTTTGCCATGCATCTCCCTACGGATGGGAAAAGCCCCTTCAGCAAAGCACGTACAGCCCCGGGAGCCTGACAAATATTTTTGGGATGGGCTTGAAAAGTCCTTCAGTTGGGTCCTGTATTAGTTGAAAAATAAAATCTGCCTTGGGCAATCCTTGGCTTAAAAATCCTAGGAATCCTTGACTTCAGATTGATAGGAATCCTTCGCTCAGGATTGATAGAAGTCCTTGGTTTAAGATTGATAGGAATCCTTGACTTAAGAATGATAAGAATCCTTGGCTTAGTATCGATAGGAATCCTTGGCTTAAAATCAAGAGGAATCCTTGGCTCAGGATTGATAGGAGTCTTTGGCTTAAGAATGATAAGAATCCTTGGCTTAAAATCAATAGGAATCCTTGGCTTAAGATCAATAGCAATCCTTGGTTTAAGATTGATAGGAATCCTTGGCTTAAGATTGATAGGAATCCTTCCTTGGCTTAAGATCCATAGGAATCCTTGGCTTAAAATCAATAGGAATCCTTCCTTGGCTTATGATCGATAGGAATATTCCTTGGCTTAAGATCGATAGGAATCCTTCCTTGGCTTATGATCGATAGGAATCCTTCCTTGGCTTAAGATCGATAGGAATCCTTCCTTGGCTTATGATCGATAGGAATCCTTCCTTGGCTTAAGATCGATAGGCATCCTTCCTTGGCTTATGATCAATTGGAATCCTTGCCTTAAAATTGACACGAATCCTTGGCTTAAGATCAACAGGAATCCTTGGCTTAAATCAATAGGAATCCTTCCCTGGCTTAGGATCGCCAGGAATCCCTGGCTGAAATCGACGGCCCGGGGATGCGGACAGGGCTGCCCGCGGCTCCCAGCCCGCCTCGGCACAGCTGTTTGCCATTAAACGCCCTCGCCCCGCCGCGAAGCCCGCTTCCCTTTTCTCAGCCACCGGAGGAAACTCCCGAGGCCACATCTCGGGGGGGCCGGCACCCTGCGGGGGAGCGGGCGGCGATGCAGCCAGCGGGGCTGCGGCATGGGAGCATCATCCTGAGCCATTTAGCCGGGGAAAATCTGAAATACAGGACTGGGAGAAGATTTTAAAGAGGGGGAGAAGGTGCCTTGAGGGATGGTGGATGAAGACAAGGCAAGAGCACACTGTGCAGCCCCTGCCCCACGTTCAGCTGCCCTCCTGGCTCGGAAGGGCTCGCTTTGCGGGGGGATCTCCCCAGTTAGGAATTTCTTCTCGTCGTACCTCAAAGCACAGCTCCTCTCGGACTTCCCAAGACGGACCTTGCTCCTCCTCGGTTCGCTAACGCCCGCCTGAGCACCCAAACACATCATCACCCACCGCACTCAAGAGAGGAAGGAGAAAACCATCATGGCTGAACGTGGGGGTTTTCCTCCAAGAAAACTCATTTTTATCTCTGCGTAAGCAAGGAAGTCACAGCGATCTCGGTACCCCCGGCAGCAGACCCGTGGTGGGGAGCAGCACCCACCGGGCGCTGCTCAGGAACTGATTTTACACCAGTTTGCTCACACCTGATTTACCTCCTGCTCCTCCTAGTCCCCTGCTGCTTCACACCCCAGTTAACACCAGTTCCCACCAGCATCTCCTCGGAGAAGGCCTTCCGCACCCGTATCAGCTTTTCCCCACAGTGCAGAAGAACTAGATTTTGTTTTCCTCCCCATTTATGTCCCAAGAAATGTTTTCCTATTTTATTTTTAGAGAAGAGAGGAAAATCAGCAGCTGATGCCAACCCGTCCCAAGGCACCTCGCCCTGCAGGAGCTGACAGTAAACATGGAACGCGGCTCCTGAAGCGCCCCAAGCCAGGGATTTCTAGTCACTATAAAATAAAATAAGCCTGCGACCGTTTGCATTTTGTCTGATGGAGAAACTGAGGCATGGGAAGGTGAAACGAAGCCAAGAAAAACATCCCCCAAGATTTTCAGGGAAGTTTGGAACTGAATCTGGCTCCCAGTTGTCGTTTCTGCCTTTGCCTCTTAATCGTCGCCTTCTCGACAAGAAGGATTTGCTATTAATAACCCCTGCTCCGCTCCGTTATAACATAATCAAAACCATCCTCCCCTTATTTGCAAGCTCATCCCGCGGCACTAACCCTCCCTGGGGAGCAACTTCCCAAGATTTGCAACTCAGCCATTGGAAAAAGTCTTTGCAAAGGGAAAAACCTTCCCTCACCGGAGCTGTGCCACGGTCACCGCACAACTCCTGGCCCGTAGGGATAACGGCCAGCCCAGCCCGCCATCGCACCGCTCAGCAAAGGGCAGAAAAACGTGTCTTTTCTCAGCGTGCGGAGGCTGCTCTGTCCAGCCCTCGCAAGAGTCATTTCCTGCCTCTGCTGGGACGCCTCAAGAAATTCCCGAGCAGCAGCGCTGAGCCGCACCGGCGGACGGCACCGACACATAGGATGACGAACTTTTTAATTGTGGCACTCTTGGTTCTTCGTTTCTTACTGGGTAAATACGTTTCGCTGGTTTTCTGGCTTGCAATTGAATTTTATCATGCTGCTAAGTGCCGGGCTGGAATTATTTCTACGTTTCTGGGATGCTGTGGGGCGCTTGGGGTGGGGTCTTGAAGGGTGAGAGGTCTTGGGGTGTTTGCCTGGAGATGGGGGGGGTCAGCAGCAAAAAAAATAACGGGGGAACACATGATGTAATGAGTAAAAGAGTGCTTGCAGAATAGAGTGTGTGCTTGGAGATCACAGCGTGTGCTTGCAGAATACAGCCCCTGCTTGGAGAATAGAGCTTGATAATTAATGTTTTCCATATTGCACTCAAAATAATTTGCGATATACAGCTGGGAGCTATTAAGAGAGACAGATACAGGCAAGGGAAAAGAAAAGCCCCGAACCAAACAGGATTTCCTGAAGCATTAGGTGGGCACTTGGGGGCCGTGGGGAGACCGAGGCGGGGGCAATCGAGGGAGGGAAGGCACGGTGCCGGCAGCCCCCGGGCGGGATGAGCAGCAGGAACCTGAGCAGGACGAAGGGGACACGCACGTGTGATGAAGTAACATTTCTGGGAAAGCGAAGTCGTGGGCAGCACTGCCATGCCTGCCACAAAGAGCCTTCCTCCTCCTCCTCCTCCTCCTCCTCCTCCTCCTCCTCCCCGCCCAAGGAACGGAGCTCGATGAGAAACATCACGCGAGGGGTTAAAAGCAGTCACGGAGAGGGGGATTTCCAGATGGAAGCTCTTTGGGAAATACAACTCTATTATTCTTAGTGTGGCTCTAGTGTAAATATAACGGCCAACTTGGAATAACTTTCCCAGAACGCTGTGTGCACGGGGGGATGCGCCGCGGGAGCTGGAGCTTACGCTGCCGGCGCCAGAAAGGACGGAGCATTTTCCAAGGATAAGCGTGGGAAGGCGCGCGGGGTGGACGAGCGTACGCTACGCCACACAGCTCCTGATTTCGGTCCCAGTGTCCCGGAAAGCTCGGGATGGGGATAGGGTGGGCCGAGGCGTTTCCCATGGCAGGGCTGAGCGATGGATGAGGCTGCGCTGTGCCACGAGCTGCAGACCCCAGACTCCTTCCCCAGGGCTTTGGCTCCCCTTGCAGAAAGCTTTGGGCTGGGTCACTCTTTTCAGATAATTTTCTAATAATTGAGAAGTTTTGGATCTGGGCTTCTCGCTCAGCCCGCTGCCAGTGCTGAGAAACCCAGGGCTACATTAGGAAACGGTGGGAAGTTTTGGAGAGGGGCAGCTGGAGCTACGGCTGGCCCCGGGTACCACTGACGGCATCATCAACGTTATTAACAGCATAACTTATAATATTATAATTAATATCATCTTATTAGATGAGTAGATATGCCCTATATGAGTATCACAATATCAATATTGTATCTTATATTATGGTATGAGCATCTTACTATCTTATTGTATGAGCATCTTATATTATTATATGAGTATGTGAGTATTATAATATTAATATTCTCAATTAGTCCGCTTTACAAGACCCTGAGAAAAAGAAACAGCATGAGACCTTGTATTTGGAAAAGGGAAATGAGCGACATGATACAGTTTTGACAACATCATACGATTCAGAAATCTATTTATAGTGACTCAACCCTACGGAAACGTGAGGCTCCTTACTGAGCCTTCAGCAATTTCGCAGCAAAAGGCACCCGAGGAATAAAGCAGCCAGGTCGGTGGCCGAAGGGCGGCTCAAAACGCAGAAAGCAGAGTTTTGAGATCCATCCCAAAATAAATCTGGGGTATGGGGTGCAGGAACATGCTGGAGGGGCTGCTGCATCTCCCCCTCCCGGCACATCTGCGCCCAAAATAAAGGAAAAAAAACCCTCCTGGGACAAGCTCTGGTCCGGTCTGCAACACGATACCTTTTGTTGTGAAGTCTCTGATTTAATTACGGGCCAGATTGCGAATCCGTTACTCCCACCAGGGAATGGGGTTTGCACAAAGCGCCAATAAATCAACAAAACTATTCATGTGAAGCCGTATCCAGCCGGCTTGACGCGGGTCTCTGCTTATGGTGCCGCACGACGAACTGTTCGTTTCTTGTTTGTTTTCAGGGAACGCTGAGATAGAGGAAGAGGAGATAACAGAGTTTTTATATGACTATGCATCTCGTTTCAGTAAGAAATTGCTTTTTATTTGTTTGGTTGGTTTTTTTAACCATTTCATGCAAGCTGCACGAGCAACTTGGAATAATCCGGGTTGGACGGGATGCCGGGAGGTCTCCATCCCGCCTCCGGCAGGCAGGGAGATCAGCTTTGCCCACACAAACCAATGCAAAGGCACCAAGAAGCCGCTGAATCGAGTCCTCTGCAATTACAAATACCACTGTGCTCACCCCTCCGCCCCGTGCTGCCACCAGCACGGACCCCAGCACCCTCAATCTTTAATTTAAGCCAAAAGCTCAAAGCTGCCGCGCGTGGCAGAAGGAAATTAAGGGGCTGCCACAGCCCGAGGTCCTTGCAGCATCGGAGCCTTGCGGAAAAACCCGTAGGAAAATGGATCTGAGGTCTGGGGAGATGCTGCTTTGACGAAGTATGAGGTTTGCCCGATTGCGGCTGCGTGGGAATTCGAGTGGCTGGTTACAGTCACCGTGGGCGCTCGGGGCAGGACACACAAGCAAAGCTGCAGTAGTTTATTTATCTGAGTTATTGAGATTAATTTAAATTACATTGACTATTTCAAGAGAAAAAGACGTGCAATGATGTTGTCATGAGACAAGGGTGGGACACATCTGGCCCAACGCTGAAGGATGTGCTCACAGCACAGGTTCCCCCCTCCCCCATTTCGTGTCAATGGAGAGAAACTGGTACCCAGTATCTCCACCGGCTTTAAAAGGAGCCTCTGGAGACCCTCTCCGATGAAAACATTGATGTCTGAACCACACTAGGAACCTCCGACCCAGACATGAATAACCTGTAGGAAACACACGCCCCAACGCTGACCGCTATAAATTAAGCCACACTTGGACACGGGTGGTGTAAAACATAACAAAAGATGAAAAGCAGAGTTAAAAGACATTTTTCTGGAGCTGTTCTGCCCCCGGTAGCTCTCGTTACCATCTGAAATCACATCTTGCTGAGTTATAAAGGTGATTGAGATGGACCAAGAGTGGAGATACCCTCAGCAGCTGCTCCTGTTGCTTTGATTCCTGCGACAGTAACAGGCTCCCGCGCCCCCAGCACGCTGCCATCGCGGCTCGCAAGCAAACTCAACCCAGGCAGCCTCTAAAATTAAATTTCCAACCTATGGAATTGATGCTTGGTGTCATTGTTATAATGGTTTGAGTGGGTAAGATGCCTGCTTGGCTGTGCTACCTATTAACACAGCCTCATCAGGACGATGCTTTCATTCCAGGTGATTACTTATACGCAACTGTAGAATATTATTCCGATAACACCACGTTAATACCCACCATGTACGTATATGAGGTGAGTTGGACTTTCTCTTCGTATTTTTGGAAAAAAGAGGCCTCCCTTGCCAAACCCACGGTCACAGGAAGGAATACATGGATTAAAAATGTTGATTTTAAATCACTGAACAACTCATGTGGCTTTGGCCAAAGGGCGCCCATGCAATAGCTGGGGTTGGTTTGCCGCAGATTTATTTTGCCGGTTTGCACAGAAGGTAAGAGAAGCGGAAATCCCCAATTTTCCTAATTAAATAATATCAGACCTGTCTCAGTGAGGGTTCTCCCTGGATACAAGTTGGACCTGATGATCTCAAAGGTCTTTTCCAACCTGAACAATTCTAAGTGAACCCTATGTTGTGACACCATAGGTTATTCCTTTTCCTATACATCCATCCAAGCACCATCAGGGCTTTGGGGAAGGGATTTCCAAAAGCAGATGCCACCCCCTGGATTTTGGTGATCCCTTTGCTCAGCGACAGATAAGGATGCTCCCGGGCAACCATGCGATTTCTCCCCCCGGGAGCAATTGCCGGGGATAGTTCAGAAGGCAGAGGTGCTCATCGGGGCACGAGCTCTGCCACCGGCTTTTAGCACACTAAAACAAGTGATTTTTTCTGACTGATTTATTTTCCTTGACTTGCCAGGAGCCTCAGGAGTCGGTGGGATCGCCCCTCCGGTGCCACCTCCCCCTCATCATCCTCCTCAGCCTCCTGGGTTTCCTGCTATGACCCCCGTGCTCCTCCTCAGAAGGTACTAAAGCCCCGTAGGATTTAAGCACTCACTTAAAGCACATCTTTACACCAGCAAAATTCAATTCTTCCTAAAGCAGCAGCAAACAGCGCTTTGCAGCAGCTTTCCAAAATAATTAAAAAAAAAATGAAGCCTTTCAGACATCCAGCTGCAACGCTAGGGAGAACCAAAGAAGCTTTAATTGCTATTAATGACCTGAAGAGGCATTTTAGGGTATTTTTCCAAAGCGCCCAAGTGACCTCTTTGCATACAGCCTTCACTGGGAGCTTCAGTGGCGCAAACACCCTGTTGGTAGCCCTGGCCCAAACGGGGTCTCAGCCCCAGGCACCGCCACTGCTCAACCACCCAAATCCCCTTTTTTCCAGGGGCTGAAGCTCACCGACATCCCAGGTGCACACAAAATCCCTGTCCCGCTGCAAGCGTGGCCTCAAACACAATAGAAGGACACGGCAACCACTTCCTCATCTTTTCCCCTCGTTTCAGACACGACGGCCTCGATGAAGGAAAGAACATCGTCACTGCGTGGGAAATTACATCCTCTCCACGAAGCGGTCACCTCCACCTTTAGTCCAGCTGTGATTTTATGTACAAAGTTTTCAATAAATGGGTGATGCCATCCCAAGCCATAAGAGTTGTACAAACACTCAAGAGCTTTGTAATGACTAGGTCCTTTCCGATTTCCTATTGTTCAGTTGTAAATATGAACTCCTGCCAATAAAACTACTAACAATCAGTGTTTGGTCTCTAGTGTGAAGTCACCAACACCCTCTAGGAAAACACAAGGAATGCCGGCCCCATCCACGCCCCACGGTGGGCTAACTTGCTCCTCCTGCCCCAATTCCCACCCCATTTCTCCAGGAAAACCTCAGCACTTTGGGGACCAGACACAGATTTTGCCACGTCCCATCTTCCCAGGCCACAACCTTAAACGGGGCTGTTTTGGGACAAACCCTCCAGGCCAGCAACCATCTGTCATGGGGTTTGCAGTGGCTGGTGGTGCAGTTTCACTTGCAGTTGCTTGATAATCAGTAAACACCAGCAAAACAGGAATAACAAATGCAAGAAACTTGTATCGGTGCTTATCTCATCAAAAGGATCTTTTCAAGCATCTAAACCCATAAGCCATCAGCTATTGGCTAGCTAGAAAAAGCAGGCAGATGTTTTCCACTTAGGTTTTTTGAGAATTCCTCTTCATACTATTTATTTTCTAGAAACACCAGCAATATCTGCGGTGCAGTAAGAAGCTGGACCAAAACAAAAGCTCCTCCAGCCAACACAGCCCCTATCAGCCCCCCATGGAGAACAAACTCTGCCAGATATGTCTTTTTTTTTTTTTCTTTTGGTCAAGAAATCTGAGTTTTTAAGGCTCCTCTTAGTCCAGCTGTGGGGAGAAAAAGCCCTGAATGTGCAGTTCCATACTCTGTGTGTCTACCCTGCTTTTCTTGGGAAGAGTTATGGGGAAGCATGAGCAGCAAACCTGGTCCGGGTGCACCCACGTGGTCTTGGAGCTCCTGCAAGTCAATGGAAGTTGAGTCAACCCAACAGGCAGAGCTCATGGCAGTCATGTCCGCAGAGCCCCCAGGTTTGCAGAGCCCCGAGCTCCCTTGAGCACCTTCAAAACCCCCGGCAGAAATTCCCCAGCCTGCCAGAGCAGGCACAACCCCAACCCACCCACCTCCTCTACATCCACAGAGCAGCGGTGCCACCACCAGCCAGTCCCACCACCCCTCACCCCAGTCTGCGGGGCTGCCCAGGCTCCCAACCTGGAAAAGGAGAAATATTTTATTTCCTAGGGGAGCCAAGAGGCTCCGAAACAGGACCAGGAGCTGCTGAAGGGAGCGAGAGGCGAATGCGCTGCCAGCCAGTGCCACCTCCTGGCTCCTCAATGCTATAAAAGTTGCTAAAAAATGCTGATCTTTACCTAGGAGAGCTCCGGAAAATAATTTCTGAACACACAGCCTTGAGATTTTCAACCCTGCAACGAAGAACAAAAATCAAGGAAAAATAAAATATATGCCATGAAGCTTATCGTATCCTAAGCTTGCTCATCAAAAGTTATTACTAAATAATTAGTGGCATCGCTACTCCACGGTGGTGCTCCTGACACCAAGGGATGGAAAACCAGAAGCCCTTTCCAAAAGCGCCAGATCAACCCAACCACAGGGGAGTTAAATACGTGAAGACACACACCACCAACGCCGTTTACTGTAAAAACCCAGCTTGGTCTTACAGCCCACTCCAAGACCAGAAGAAAGGGCCAAAAACTATATTCAACTTACAGCAGCGTTCAGGATAAGGTATGTCCTTGACTTAATTACAGCTAACGATGTACAGCTGCAAATGACCCGACCGCTTTCCCAAAACAGGTATTATTCACCAAAATCTCTTTAGTTTATAAATGCTCCAACCCAGGGAGCTCTGATTGGGGAAAATCCCAAGTTTTCCATTACAGGACACAGTCCTGCTCACGAAAATATTAAGAGTTTAAGATGTTATTTTAATTCTTTTGCTGTGGAAAGGCACATCTGTGCTCCTAATAGCACAAGATCTCACCCGGGGTCCTTTCCGACGGCAAAGCCGGGAGCTTTTCCTCAGTCTGCACCCGAAGTCGGGGTGAGTCCATCCTTCCGCACCGTGTCCGGATGCTTTCACAAGTTGCTCTCTCAGATTCGCCCCTTTTTTCACTGCTCACGCAAGGCTCACCCGGCAAACCTCCACGGGATAAGCTGCTTTAACACAAAGAGGATTTTCCCTCCGGTTCTGAAAACCTTTCCTAGCTACGGTCAGGCAAGAAGCAAGCAGAAGGTCTCCCAAGGTCCCTGCTGTTTTCTAGCAGCAATTTATCAAACTCTTCGAGGAGTAAATTGTGCTGCACCCCGTCTTCACTCAACTCCAAGGCTCCAGGCGCAGCATCCCCGGGGAGCCTCGGCAAGTCCTGCAGCGGCGCTGGTGGAACTCTGCTCGCCCTCTGTCAGCCTGTGGTGCAGGGTAACCACATTTTTTAGATGCATTTAATATGCTCCAGCCTCAGAAGGAGCATCCAGCCTCCATGACTGCATGGATGCAAAAAACCAAACGAAAAAAAGCCCAATAAAAAGGGGGTTGGGGTGATTTTAGGGCTCATTTCTCACTCCAGGTGTTGGTGATCCTATTTTTTGCATAGCACTTGTACAGGAGCAACCATGGGAGGTTTAAGAGGGGCCTGGTTTCACCCCCAAAACTGCCAGCGATGTGCACAAACATGCAAAACTGCAGAACTGCAGCTCGAAGCTGCCCTCCCCGGGGCCAGCAAGGAAGTAACCAGCTCTGAGGTTGGCAACCCTCTTTTTTAGATACCTGTTAAGATGAATTTGTGCAGATCTACGTAGTTATCGAAGAGGGCTGGGACTGGTCTCCTGCATTTATTATTTTTAAGTTACTGTCTTTGCTCAGTGTCCCGGTACATCCATCAATACCAACCTCACTCGGATCTCAAAGCCCCACCAGGAGCGGCGGCACTAACATGAACAATTTCGATCAGCACCACATGGAGCAACAGGATCTGAGACAAACAAAAAGAAATGGTAATTCTCCTTTTATTCCTCAACTCTCCCATTTTTCTTCCATTTACTTCACGGCACGCCTCTTGGACCAGGACTCCGGTAGCAAACGGGCACAGGACAAGATGCGCACCCCATGTCTGGCCGAACACGCTCCTTTTTTCTGGCTCATCAGCAATGTTAGAGACACTTTGTAGGTTCAGTTTTTCCCCTGAAATGCTTTTTTGCTGCTGCTGTCCCAAAGCAGACACCAAATTCAAAATTAAATTGATTTTGACGTGGCTAACGCCAATACTGGACGATCGCAGAGTCAATTGAAACCGCACAGCGCAGGTAAGCAGCAAGTACCATTCTGCAATGACAGAATATTGCCGGTATTAAATCCCGCCTCAACTCCCCCAAAACTTATTTTTTCCAAACATCTATTTTTTAAGCACTTCAGTATCAGCTGTCACAAATAAATTTTCAGTTTCAGAGGGATGCTCTGCCCTCAGCACCGCAAGCAGCATTGCAACCGATTCTCCCCTTCAGCAAAACCACCCCTTATTTTTTTCCTACACCAACGGGTGACTTTGTATTCGAGACCCCCCTAAAATAAAATACCTTCCAGACCAAATATGGCACCAAATTGGCAAGATTCAGTCTTTTTGACCCCGTTTTTAACCCCTTCTCAAATAACCAGAGAAACTGGCTGGCTGAACTCTCACTATTTGATCCTGAAACAGGAAATATTTGCTCTGCTCAGTTTACACAAAGCGGAATAGACCGGCAGATTCCCATGTTGGATTTTTTTTTTTTTTTTTTCTCGTTCTGCCATCGAGTTGCCAAAATGTCTCCGGCTATTTGAGTCTCGAAGTTAAAAGAATCAACATATAAATATTTGGAATTGCTTGTCGGAGAGGGACTAACACTTCCAGCCTGGCCTGTGCTTTGTGTTAAGGATGTTAGTGGCTTATGGGCAGATTCTGTGGTGTGGCTGGAGATCAGCATCCTCCAGGACCGAAGCTTTAAATATAGAAATACTTTATTTTAAATAGCAAAAAAGTTTTCCATGCTTCCAGATGTATAGAAACCATATATATCCACCCAGAGGTGCCTCAAAATTAAAGGATTATGCTATTACATGGCTGTTTGCTCATGCATATACCTTGCTCAATATATCCTGTATGTCTGCAAAGCTCCCTTCATGCGTATTAACAAAAAATAATGCAAATTAACAGTAACGACAGCGGCTTCTTCTCAGTCATGGGGGGCTGCGGGAAGCCCGGGCTGAGATCTGGCCACACCTGGCAGGACCCAGCGGGTTTCACCCGTGGTTTTACTTCAGCATCACGTCACCCCCTGCGTGTTTCCCTATTTGAGGAGTTTTTCCATCCTTTATTTGTAGCTTTTTTTTTTTCTTTTTAGCAAGTTGAACTGCAAGGTGTGCACAGCCATCAGCAGGGTGATGCTAACGGGGCACGGGCAGAAGGCCCAAAGCTGATGGGATCCAAATTTTAACTGGGGTGTCCAGGGAGCCCCAGCCCAAAGCTGATGGGATCCAAATTTTAACTGGGGTGTCCAGGGAGCCCCTGGCCCAAAGCTGATGGGATCCAAATTTTAACTGGGGTGTCCAGGGAGCCCCAGCCCAAAGCTGATGGGATCCAAATTTTAACTGGGGTGTCCAGGGAGCCCCTGGCCCAAAGCTGATGGGATCCAAATTTTAACTGGGGTGTCCAGGGAGCCCCAGCCCAAAGCTGATGGGATCCAAATT
>JAVJGI010000042.1:1483389-1496909 GCA_035590275.1 Ibycter americanus
GGAAGCCCCCGCCCCCCCCCCCCAGCCCCCCGCTGTGAAACTTTGTGCTGGTGCGGAGGGAGGGGGTGTGTGTGTGTGTGTAATTATTTTGTTGTTTTTATATTTTTTGGACGGTAAAAAAAATAAAACAATAGACTTGAAGCTGGCAAAGTGTGCCGCTCGGGGGTTTCTGCCGCAGTCCGAAAATGTTATTTAAAAAGCGTCCAGGGGAAAGGAAGAGTCACCTTGTTCACGTCCTTTCTAACGAGTGATACGTTCCACTGTAGATAAAATAATTTAAAATTAATTGGCTGCTCCTTGTTACCGCTCCTCAAAGTACGCGACCTGTATCGATTATCGAGTCGACCTGTATCGATTATCGAGTCGTCGTAGCGGCTTTGGCACGAGGAAATTCTTTAATTGGGCTCAATTAACCTGCAGAACTCACTGATAAATAATCTGGAGCCAGAAGGTTTAGGGTTCGGAGAGAAATGGCATGCTTTTATACATTTGAATATGCACAATTAAATTATTAGACTTTAGAAACAAGTTAGTTCGCTTGTAAGTGAGGGCGGCTTCCAGCCCCGGCTGCGGTGGCACTAGGGGAGGCTGCAAAAGCATCTCTCAATAATTTTTGCAGAATTTGAAGCATGCTCAGAGGAAGGGAAACTGTTGCATGCTTTTCTTTCTTTGAAACAGGCGGGTGTCAGTGATTTCAGACCTCTGGTCTAAATTTAAGACAAACACCAAACCAACAGATCGTTAACAGCCTCCGGGTTGTGGTTTGGGTGAAGCGTGTGGGTTTTTGCTGCTCGTTAACCTGACGAGTGACTTGTCCTGTTCGAAGGTGACGGAGTTGGTGCTCGATAACTGCCGATCCAGCAACGGTGAAATCGAAGGTCTGAATGATTCATTTAAAGAACTCGAGTTTCTTAGCATGGCCAATGTAGAGCTGACATCGCTGGCCAAACTCCCCACGTTGAGTAAGCTCCGAAAGGTACGTGCCTCGCCTCTGCCGGTGCGCGGAGAAGTCAAAGTCACGGTTGGCGACCCGTGGTTGTGCCGCTTGGCGCGGGGGCTTTATGAGATGGTGCCACGTCCAATCTACGTCGTTTGAGGTTTTCTTCTTTTTAAGATCGGAAATGGGTTTGGGTATTTTCAGTTAATTATGGCCAAATTGGGCTTGGTCAGCGAGTCTTAGGATGGTAAATGTTTGTCTATCAAACGTTGTGAGGGTTGGCCGAGTGCTGGTGGGTGATAAGAGGCTGTTGGGTTGCCCAGCCAGGGAAATACCGTTTGTTGCATGTTGCTGGCAAAATAAAGGCTTGTGCTGAATTCCGGTACTATATATTCTACTAATTTTAAATTGTAGGTGTCTGAACCCTTGAGATTTTAATTCTATAGTTCTCAAAACAAACTTAGAGGAACTTTTTCACAGCCAAAACTTGTTAACTTGTGTGGCTCTTGAGCAGTGTTCGGTTTTGTGATTAAGCTGTCAAGTTAAACTGAGAATAATTAAAAATGATACGGTCTGAATCTAATGGTAAGAAGCCAAGCATTTAATGACTTAATTTTTTTTTCTCTGTGTAATAGTTGGAGTTGAGCGACAACATCATTTCAGGAGGCCTGGAGGTCCTTGCAGAAAGATGTCCAAATCTCACATATCTAAATCTAAGTGGCAACAAAATCAAAGATCTTGGCACTGTGGAAGCTCTTGTAAGTATGAAGTGAGAGGGGCCGACGGAAAGTTTAAATCTCATAAATACTATTGTTTTTAATCAAGAATTGATTCTTTTTGCAATGGAAGGATAGCTTCCAAGCGTAGCTGCAAGGGCTGTGTGTGAGCACGTGGCACAGAAGCGTGCTATAGGAACAGCAGAGAGGGGCTTTTAACGAGCGCAGCGTAAGGAATCAGCAAGGACAAAGGTGCAGCGTGATACGTTCTAGCTGCTTATGTTCCTTTTCAGCTGAAAGGCATGTGAAATGAAATTTCATTTCTTACCTGTCATATGTTCCCTATTATTATTTTTTTTTTTCCTTGCCAACTCAGGTGAAACGGATACTGCGGTGTTTTAGGTTTGTCGGTGTTCCAGTTGGTTCTGACTTGATTAATTCAATGTCATGGTTATTAGAGACAGCACTTGTAAACGTGCCGCTGTAAAATTCCTTCTGTGTTAGTAATGGGATGTACTGAATAAGAGATTTTTGAGCTTCTGTTTAGTCTTTGAAAGAGAAGTAGCCAAGTTCTGTCTTGCTAATCCTCTTGTGTTCATTTGTCAAGGTATAGTTTGTCTAATAAGCAACTGCCTTAAGCTTTCATTAAACTGTGAAGTGATTAGGATGTGTGTATGAGACGGTCAGTTAGGAGCAAACCTGGAAAGCAGCAGCAGTAGGGCATTTAAACGCGGGAGGAAGCTGCCAGTGCCTGTTGCTGCCTGATCTGTGCACCCATTTTTCTAGGTGATTGGGGTTTTTTTTAGGCCTTTGGTACAGGCTGCATGTTTTTAAAACCGCTTATAAAGATTCTTCGTCTACTTTAATGGTCTGACTAATGGACCAAGTAAAGCAGTTAGTGCTCTGTAGAAGAAACATGTTTTATTTAGCGCTCAGGTGCTCGCCAGGCCGTGCGGGCGGCTCGTTCTCTGTGTGTGAAGTCTGAAAGGTGAGGAGAATCGCCATCAGTTGTCTAGTCTTCCTTGTTCAGAAAGAAAATCCCGTAGCGTAGTTATAAATCCTACCAAGTGCCTCTTGCTTGCTCCTCACAAGATGCCTGTAATTAAATTAGTCAAACTGTTTACTGAAAGGCTTCTGGAGTTGTTCAGTTTTTGCCTGTGATTGCCTGAACAAAAATAGGCGATGCAAACAAAAGACAAACCCAAATATGCGTTGCACAGTCTGTGCAGCACGGTCTAGTGCTTCGAGGATGTGTTGGGCGTGCTGCAAACGCGCTGCGGAGTCGATCTGCAAAAGCGCTTTCCTTAGGCGCTCTCGCTCCTGCAAACAACTTTTGGAACTGAACTTTGTATTTAACGGGGAGCAAAATAGTGAATAGGAAAGAAGGGATGGGGACCAAATAAATTCTGTAGCTGGCTCTATGGTTAACTGTGTGTGGGCTATGACTGCACTGTAACTTGAAGTACCGTGTAGTTGTATCAAGAAGGGGGGAAAAAAAACCCAACCCTTTTCATCTATTTTCAGCAAAATCTTAAAAACTTGAAGAGCCTTGACCTGTTCAACTGTGAGATTACGAACCTCGAGGATTACAGAGACAGCATTTTTGAGCTGCTTCAGCAAATCACATACCTAGATGGATTTGATCAGGAAGATAATGAGGCACCGGACTCAGAAGATGATGATGATGAGGGTAACTTCCTGAAATAAACTGTGGATAGATGTAGTATGCTGTAATAAAGATGTAAATGTGGCGTGGGGTTGTGGTGACTTCTTGAATGCACTGGTGAGATTTGGTGCTCTTATTTTTGAAGCACAGACTCCTAGAACTCGTTTGGTATTAAGACGCTGTGATACGGAGTGAAAACTGTCAAAGGTTTTGAGTGTTCTGGCAGAAGCCTTCTGAGTTTAAGGCAATTTGACTATGAAGATGTTGTTACAAAGATAGAAATGGTCTCAGAAGGGGTTGTTGCTGGGAGGAAAGCTCTTTGGTACTGCTGAATGATAGAAAGCGAGGGGATGAAGGCATTATTCTGTATGCAAAATCCTAATTTTACTGGGTTTTCTAATGGCTTCAGTCCCATGCTCGAGTATAGGACAATTATTTTTTGTTGTTCAAAAAATATATATACTTCCTTTGGATCTGACCTCAGTTACAGTCTCAAATTCTGCGGTTACAAATTCTGTGTTGATGTGATGGCAGGAATTAGGAGTACGAGTGCTCTTCCCTAAATGTTCTTGGCTTAACATAACGACTGAAACAGTCAAAGCTGTGAGGACGAAAAAACATCCCAAATGTGTTTGAGCACTGTTAGCAAATATGACGGGCTGTTGTTGTGGTACAGCATCTTACGTGTGTCTGCGTTGTAAATGTCCACACAAACAACTAGCGAGATTTGGGCTGTATCTGTTTGTGATGCAGGTTTCTCAGTGTTTTCTTGGTGCCTTAAATCATGAGCTGGGAGCTGACGCTGCTGTGTGCGGGGCCGCGGCTGTCAGGGGACTACTGAGGAGTACTCAGACCCATGAGATTTTGGAAGCCTGTGTTGAAAAGAACTCGACAAAAGCCAAATAGTTGATACTTGGAATGTGAAAATAAACCCAGTATTTGGAAATAGATTAATAGGTTATTAACTTGAAAATGAATTTAAGGGGTAAATCACCTTGTCATTTCTTGTAATTCGCTTAACTGAAACTGTGAAAGTGATTATGTGCTCCAGACGTAGAAATGAAATGAGAGATCATCTCTCTGGAACTGTAGGTGTTTCATAGCTACTAGTAAGTGATTAAATAAGATACATGTAATACGTTAAGCTGGTTTTGCCTTTAAATATTTCAGCATTTGATTCTATAGAGAAGCCTCCCTCCCCCTTCCACTGACTAAAATTTCAGCTCCCTTCCAGGAGTTTGCATACGCAGCTGCTTTCGGGCATTGAGAATTTTGCCTGAAGCTTGTGATGTAAAAACAGTGGTAGGCTTTTCTTTAGGGAAAAAAAAATTACAAAGATTAACGTCCTTGAAATCGTGCTTGTTTCCCACGTGTTGCCTGCGTTTAAAAATACTTTAGAAAAACAACCAAACCCTTCTGGAAAAAATTGCTGCAACTATATATGCAACTGTTGTGCGTATATGTATGTATATATACATAACTATATACCACTGGTGTGTACAAACTTGCATGAAGAGGAGTTAATGGAACTTGACTTTTAGCTTAGATGTATACAAGTGTCATCTTTGTTTCAGAAGGAGATGAAGATGACGATGATGAAGATGAGGATGAAGCCGGTCCTCCAGGAGAATACGAAGAGGAAGATGATGAAGATGATGGAGGTTCAGATTTGGGGGAAGGCGAAGAGGAGGAGGAAGTTGGTCTTTCATACCTGATGAAAGAAGAGATTCAGGTAAAGTTGGTAAACTCTTCCAAATGGAAGCAACGCAGAGAAACTGCCTGCAGGCTTCTGTGTTAAACTTGGAGACACAGAGTGTGTCAGCGCAGGGTAGGTGCAGTGAGGTGTTTTCGAGAGAACACTGCTGTCACAGAGCGTCAGGTGTTGCCCTGATCGTGAGTGGTGGCTGTCAGCTCTGAAGATGGTCCTGGCTGACTTCTGAGATTTGGTTCACTCTTATCCCATCCCGTAACGTTGCAGGATGGTGGAGCCTCTTTATTCTCTGTGAGCAACCAAAGCTGTTCTCCCCAACATTCTGAAACTATGCGTTACTACCAGTTAAATGGTCAGAATAGACACACATATTAAGTAGAATAAATTAATTTATTTTGGAAAACCGAAGAAAATACGCTGGTCTTGAGAAAGAAGAGAGTGAAGCAGCAACAAGTTACCAGTACTTCAAGTAAAATGAAACAAAGGAAAAGTCTTAGGTTTTTTTCTGTGATAAATGGTGGGCTTTTCACCATACGCTCTCTTGAAAATGTTCCCAGTGGTGGTGTGAAGAGCTGTGGAAAATAGCCCACAGGATCTTTCAAGTAGTACTGTGCTAAAAAGCAAATGGAGTGGTATTAAGAAGCTAGGATAAGAAAATATACACATTTTACAAGGTTATAAACAGATTCTTGTAGATATAAACTGGTTGTGCCTAAATGAATATTGGGTAGAAGTAAAACCCAGGAGTCCTGATGTAGTGCTCTCCTCTGACAGCTACAGAGGTTCAGAGGGAGAATGTGTCTGGCATGGATTTTGTGTGCAAGTGTGCGAACAGCTCGCCTGTTTCAGATCAAAAAAACCCCCAATCCTGTGGTCATCACTTCCGGTACTCTTGCTTTTGATAAGCGTTTACTTCCTGTCAGCTGCGTTTCACATGGATGTGCAGAAAATCTTGAACTAAGCTCTTTGGTGTTTTTCATTTTGATCTGGTAACTAAGGCTGGTACGATCCCCTTACGAATGTAACTTTGTTTCTGCCTTAACACTCTGAAGAGGTAACAGCTGTAACGCAATTTATGAAGCTAAACTAAATAATTAAACCTGTTTTGAAGCCAAGGCGTTAGGGGTAGTTCTTTGGAAAATTAACAATGTGTGACTAGGATGACTATCAGGAGTGTGTGGTTGTTCGTGTACATATATGCTCTGCACGTTGGGTGAGCGGGAATTGCCACAGAGCCATGAAAATGTTAGGGTGTTCAGGACCGTGGCCCTTCTGTTGATGGTGCAACAAAACCAGATCATAAGTTTGTATTTTGCATTCATTTAGGTAAGGAATGGATGGTGGTCAGGGTGAGGTATGTGAAGTTTTGGAAGAGTTCTAGTCTGGTAGCTCATCCCTGTATTTTCAAAAATGAAGTCATGTACCATTCTAATTCCAATGGATTAATCCAGAGTGATTTTTCATTCCCATGTTCTAAGGACAAATATCAGATAGGCTTGCTGTTTTCACTTGTTGCATTACCCGATGTATAAAATTTGATATAGCGGGTGGATATAAAAATAAGGCTTTGGTTTCTCATCAAGGCTTGACATGGTGCTGGTAGGGCAGAGATCTTGCACCATTGTTTTGATTTTCTGGGGCTGCTGATGGTTAACTGTTTACATTTTTCAGCTATCAGCTTTTTTTTTAAAAAAAAGAAAAAACGCAAACAACTAAATTAATTTGACATAGAAACAATTTTGTGGGGATATTAAGTGTTCTGCTTTCTCTTCCTTGTCCTTTAATGTCAGTGGGTTACAAGGGGAACTAAAGTGGTTTGTCATCTCTATTTGCCATCGTGGCCTCTTCAGTTAATCTTGCAGTAACTTATCCTTGAGCTGGCGTAAGGTAGTGATAAGTGGGAAAAACAATGGAACGAGAATGCCAGGTCAGATGATAATGCTGATTAAATGTACTGCAGTCGGTTTGGCTGCCTGGCCTTATACAGATGTCCAGTAACAAAAAAAGTAAATGTGGAATGTGGCCTCTGAGCAGAGTAGGTGGGATTTGCTGAATTTCTGCTCAGGATCAGCGTGTACGCAAAAATTTAATAAACAGCAACTGTAAAAATATTTCACAATTTTTGTAAAGGATGAAGATGATGATGATGACTATGTTGAAGAAGGAGGTGATGAGGAGGAAGAAGGTAAGTTCTCAAGTCATTAAAGTTGTAACTAAAACAATTGAATCTTTGTAATTCTGAAACTGCAAGTTTGGGACGTGCAGTTTAATGGTATAAATCACTGTTTGGCTGGTCTGTTTCAGAAGGTATGTGAAGTATTTTAGGATCGGTTTAAGCAGGAGCTCAAGCAGGTAGTAAAGCAGCTGTGGAGTATTTGGTATTTTATCTGCCTGCTTGTAAAATAAAAATAAGGACGAAATGACAGTTTTCAAAGTCTTGTTGAAGCAGTTTTCTAAATTGAAGGATACTGCATGTCCCGCATGGTTAGAAATTTTAGTCTTCCAGCGTGGAGAGGAGTGGGACTCCTGTATACCTTGCAAGTTTTATTTATGTACATTTAAAATGCCTTGTTTAATGCACCAGAGGCTCTGCTGGCGCAGCCCTAGAAGCAGCGGTAGCAGCTGTATCTACTGCCTCTATCAAGCTGAAAGTGGCCTGCAGTAAAGCTGCTGCTTCAGAGGCAACTCCTAGGAGCTGCCCAGTGTCCTGCTCACACCTTAGCTAGCGAGCCTAATCGTATTCTTTTTCTACTTAGTCTTTTTATCGATGGTTGTTACTTCTTAATTTCATAAATAACTCTTCTGATGTCAGACATGTGCATAATAGTCAAAAGCTCGCAAAGAAAAAATGCCAGCCTGTGTGGTTCATCCCGCTTCAAGAGGGTACGGTGCACTGAGTGTGTATAACTGACGTGGAGAAAGTGGTGTTCTTGCAGACCGATGCGGTCTCTTTGGTATTTTGAAGAACATAAAGTTCACTTTGCAAGAACTGGGTTACTTGAATATTTTTTCATAAAGCAATTTTTATCTTTTGGTATTTTAAGAAGGACCTCCAAGGAGTTAAACAGGACAAACGTATCCTCGTTCTTTTTTGCACCTTCTTTGAGGTTTCCAAGCCTTCAGGGTAGGGTCCGGCCTTGGGGTCGATGCTCCTGCTCTCTACAGGACCGCTGGAACAGAAGTTGTCCTTCTCTGACAGGAGTCCCCTGTTACTGCCAGTCAGTGGCTGCTAAAGTCCCTTCAAAAAAATTACCAAGCTTCATCTTAAAATGAGCTGGCTTTTCCTCTCTGCTTGTCTTGCTGCGAGGCTCTCCCAGAACTTCACTTTTCTAATGGTTAGGAACTCTGTCCTAATCTTTAAACTAGCCCTAGCAGCGAAGTTTTGTATTAATCCTGGAGTCTGGTTCCACCTCTGTGTAAACTAGACAAATCCTGGAATTTCTCCCCAGACTAGAGCCCATCTCATCTGTACGCTTGGCTTGTGGAGCAGTTTTTGGAGATGTACCTTGCACTTGAAAAAACTGAAATTCTGAAGTAGTAATGCCAATTCTTGAGTTTTATAAATGCAGCCCTGGAATCTATTAAGACAACAAAGCAGGCGGTCAGGATGGCTAATTAGCCAGGAAATGACTGCTGAGAAATAAATGTATTAGATTTGACAAAATTGCATTTCATGATTTCACCACAAGAGCGCATAGTCCACTGACTGAATTAAGCATATTTCTAAGAATAAGCTCAAAGATGTTTATGCAAGATGCTTATATCACTTTGTCACTGGAGAGAGAACGGAGCTTGGTATCTGCAGAAACGGCTGCGTTTTGGGCAGGGTGTATGCGACTTTCAAAACCTGAAGTTGGGGAGATAGAAAAATGTCCTTTCTGTTGTAGTTCTCATAAGTGTTAACAGAAACACTTTTTTATAAATCTACTTCATATCAATAATCCCTGTATGGCACATGCTTAGCTTGAACTTAGTTTAATACAGCCTGTGTGAATTATTCAGGGTAATGTAAACCGACCTTTTTTTGAGAGCCATAAGCAACGCGGCGACGTCGTAGTGGTGAGCACATTAACGACGAACAAACAGTAATCCATTTCAATTACCTTTTCTAAAAGCATAACGTTACCTTTATGATGTCTGAGCAGAACGTAATGAGATGTGTACTTCTCTTCCTTAGCAGAGGGCATTCGAGGGGAGAAGAGGAAACGAGACCCTGAAGATGAAGGCGAGGAAGAGGATGATTAATTTGGTATAGACACAAGTAGGACCAGACTCTTAAGTTACAGAATACGCAATAGTGATTATGCAGATCTGTATGTCTCCATGTACCATAGATGTCCCTACAGAAGATAATATGTTAACTTTTTATAGGAGAAGTGTGGTTTTACTATTCTTGCCCTTTTTATCATTCCAAATAAGATATAATAGCCTGTTAGTGAACCTATATGTAGAAAACAATTTTCAACCCTATAATCACTGAAGCCATTGTCAGGTTTTTCCCCCTAGATTTTCATTTGGAGCTCTTTAATTTTATACAAGCTTGCTGTGTTGGTCATCGTTAGCCCAGAGGTAAAACACCCATTTCACGTGGGTTTAATATTACGAATTTCCTTCAAGATTTTAAGGTTTTTATACTTAAAAAGCTGAACTCAGAAATGCTATATGGCAAATTCCAGTCTCTCTTAAACGAGAAGTTGACTATAGTCTTGAGTTTACCAGGGATTCTGTTTGAAGTCGACAACTAGATTACACCTGTATTTCAGCTTCTTAAAAGGTGACTCCTGTAATATTTTTTTAAGTCTTCTATCCATTTTGTGTGTTACATCATAAAGCCTAAGTGGGTTTCAGAAGATCTTTTTTTTTTTTCCTGCTTGTTCAGATGTTCAGTGTTTGCTGGAGTATTCTCTAGATCACTATTCAAGAACGTATCTTGGCAAACTGAAAGGGTTCTAATCCATGAATTTTCTCCAGAATACATGGTCATTGCAGGTATTAACAAAAGCAAATAATGTGTAGTTTTAAACCATTTCGCTAGAAGTCAGTGTTAAACCTTCACTCACTTTGCTCTTGCATTGTCATTTTGGGAATTCTGCAACAATCATGGTGTTTGGCTATGAAATATATGCATTTCTAATGCAGACGTTAACGGGTAACTCCTTCAAGCACATTTTTTTTCAAACAACCCCCTGCACTTTTATAGAATCACTGAAGGGGGAAAGATGAACAGAAGTTAGTCTTTCTTCACAGGTCACCTTTTAAAGTTTTTAAATCTGGTTGTAGGCAAAACATTCAAGTTTATGTATAATACTAGTTAATAGTTTAGGGTTTTTTATATTGAATGGCTGCAGAGACTTGTTCCATTGCGTACAGTTGGTGGCAAGTACAGGAGACACGCAGACAAGCTTTTTTTTCTAGCAGCCTGATTGTGACCAACAGGTCGTAATAATTCTGCCCCGATGGATTCATGTTTTCTATTTGAGCCACTGCGAAACAAGTTCAGACATACAGCATTCCTCTTTCAGTCATGATTTGGATTTAAAATGGTAGTCTTGATATAAAACTAATTTACATTGTGTCACGTAGGTACTGAACCAAATATCACACACAGCTTTATTCAAGAGACTTATTTTTATATCTGTCTTGGCTGACAATAGCTGCCATTAAACTGGGGGAGACACCAAGGGTGGGGAAGAGGGAGATTTCCTGGACCTAAGTCAGAGTCAGTCGCCCATAGATCGGTTACCTGTGAATGTTTAATAGGTATTTCACACACTAGCAGACTTTTAAATGTGACTTCCAACTCTTAAATCAAATTTAGATACTGCAGGGTTGAAGTTCTGCAAAGCCCAATTTCTTGTGTGTGTGGTTTTTTTCCCCCGAATAGAGCCTTAAATCATAGTTTCTCATGTAGCTGTAAAGCATAGCCAGCCATTAAAGGCATCTGAATGAAACGAGTCAGGCAGATGGCAATATACTTGGAAATGAACTGACTAAATGGGTTTTGCATTTTTTAACGAATATCTGTAAAGACACTAGAAAAAGTAGTGGTAAAACTACATTTGCAACCACAATCTAAGTTCCTGTGTTTGTGTATGAATACTGAATGAATAGAAACCTTAGGTAAGTGCACATCCTATCTTGTCGTGGAGGCTCTGTGTTCAAGGCAGTTGCTTTGTGCTCAGCTTTTGAGATAGAAAAGTGTGTTTTCCCATCTGTTTGCTTATTATTTTTTTTTTTTTGTCTCGGTGAATGATTGAAACCTATTATTTATAAGCGTGTACTTCTAAAGTACCTCATTGTCAGGGTTTTCCTTAACTGTCTTTTACTGGTGCATATGAAATTTGTTTGAAATGGAACAAAACTTTCTCTTTGATGGATTAAAATTACTTGAGTACTGGTCTTGTTTTCGTAAGCAAGTCCAGTTTTGACATTGGATGAGCGAATCGGACAAAAGAGAATAAACTTGGAAGGGGTTAGCAGACCTTCCCCAAGATCGGCAGAGTTAACGCTTCCTAAAACCAACTTGCCGTGTTGTGCATCAGCCGCTACATCTGAAAATCTGAGCCTCACACACAACTTCAACTTCCTAAGTAACTTTGTCTTTTCCTCAGTGTTACCATCTAAGTATAGTTTCATATTTGTCAGCTTGGCATGCAATTAAAACAGCATAGCATTTTTTAAAATAAGTAATACAGAGCCTCCAGATAACTTTTGAAACTTTTTTGCTTGGTGGGTGGTCTTTTCATGCAAATATGTAAGGGTGGGTTTTATATTTTGTAGAGGTTTTGTCCTATTTTAATGCTCTTTGTATGGCAGTATGTATATAGTGTGTTTTGGTTCCTTATCAAACTCTTTCCTTAAACTTTGGAGTAACTGATTTTGTGCAACTGTGTTTTGAATAAAGCCATGACAGTGTTAAATTAAAGAAAACAACCCTGCAGCACTCTTCTGATAATTTTTAGTTGTAACAAAACATGTTTCCTCCCAACGTGTGCTGTAAATTTTAAATTAAAAAGTTTTCAAACCGAATTATTTCAAATAAATTGAGACTATTGTGTTGGATTACTTCTTTTAGTACATACGGATGTGGAGAATGTGGTATTTCTTAAGGAATGGAGTGAGAAGTAATTGTTCTTTCCTATTACCTTTTTGTTGTGGGGGAAACCTGCAGCATTGCTTATCTTTCTGGGGCTAGAACTTGGACTTTATGATACTTTAGAGCTTGGTAACGTTGTCACAGCCAAGGAAGGATGCCATGGAAAACCCAAAGTGGTGTCTGGATAGTTCCCTTAGTTTCCAGAGGAGTTGAATGTAGAAATGAGCCTTGGAGCTGACAGGGCTTTCACATACCGTGTAAATCAATACCATTTGAGCGTAGCTGAGCTATGCAAGTCTGGCTGAGTCTTCAGAAACAAAAATGAAAAATCAAGAGCCTGGTTATATTTTGCTTTCCATAAATACTGATTTTGTGTGCCTGACAGCCTGAGCTGCAAGTCTAATGCTGTCCCTTCCAAGTAGCTGCCTCGGTCCGTGTGCATTGCTCCTTGTTCAAGAACAGCGTTTTAAAAAACCTGCTTCTCCTATACAGCTAGACATCACATTGTTTTTATGTTGGGATTAGTCCAGGATTCTTGGCAAAAATCCCCTGGATGCACTTGAGAAAGCTAGTAACTAAACAGGCTTTTCTTCTGCTAGATGAGTGATCAGCCAAGAAATGGGTGGTGGTTTTCTGGGATATATTTTTTTTTTTTAAGGTGCAGGGAGGAATTGCTTTTTCATCTCAAGCCCCATATTGCCTGCTCAATCCCTGTGCACCTATTTGCCTGCTGAAGCAAGACCAAATGCAGAACTTGGGCTTTAGGATTGTTTTTAACAGAAGTTGAGTCTACCTTTTGGGGATACCGGTGGGTTTACGTGAAGTGAAACCAGGCTGTTCCATTCTGGTACATGCATGGCAAGGGAGATGAAATTCAGTGCTGCGTAGGCACGTCTTCAAAAATCAGGAAAAACTTGAGGCGTGGGCTGATGGGCTCCTGAGCTCGTTCTCTTGGAAGCGAGCAGCTTGTCGTGACCTGTCATAAACCGCCTTTCTCCTTGCTACAGACTGGCGGTCTCTGGTGTAAAACACACCTCTGCTGCTGCACAAGTCACCTGTCCAGCTCCCGGAGGCGAGATGCTCTGGCGAGGCCTTGCTTCCCCGCCTCAGCAGCTGCCGGGCAGGGGCGGAAGGGTGCCTGCCGCCCTCCGAAAAGCGCCCCAGCCCGCTGTCTCCAGCGGAATCCCAGGGGCTCTGCTGTCCTCCATTTTGTCGCAGTGAGGGGAAGCCCTGCTGGCGGGCGGCCGCGCGGCTTCCTCCCTCCTGCTCCTTCCTCCTCCTCCTCCTTTCGGAGCTTTTGTCTTTTGTGGCCCCTTCTTTCTCTTTCCCGCCCCTCTCGGCCCTTATCTCCCCCTCCCAGTTGTGCCGCTTCCTCTCCCCTTCCTTCCTCGGCG
>JAVJGI010000042.1:1496961-1507908 GCA_035590275.1 Ibycter americanus
CCCCGAGGGCGGGAAACCGCCAGCAACGGGGCTGCCCGGCTGCGGGCTGCAGGGGCCGAGCCGCGACCCCGCCGCTGATTGGCTGAGATTTGCCGCAGTTCCGCCCCTCCGCCGGGGCCCGCCTATCCCGCTCCCCCTCCCGCAACGGTCGTTCCTCAACGGTCGTTCCTCAGGGGCGCCGCCGCCATTTGCCCCTGCAAGGCGGGCAGCGCCTAGTGCTGGCGGGGAGGAGCGCGCAGAGCGCGGAGGGGAGCGAATCTCCCGCCAAGTGCCTCATTTTCTACCCCAGACCAGCCTCTGCCTCCCGTCGGCCCGTCAGGAGAGGCTCTTCCTGTCAGTTCGTGTCAGCTTTATGCCGGTGGTGGGTGGTTCCGAGGCCAAACTGTGGAAAAACCCCACAGTATAAACCCTAATCCCAAAGTTTTTTTTTTTCAGCGTCACGCATGAGAAAGGGTAAGTTTAGCTGGACTTTGGTACAAATGCTCAGAGTGAAAATGGGAAGAAATTCTCTAGTTAAAATGCTCTCCATGTGTTTTGAGGCAGCCCGTGCTGCAGTGTGGTTCATCTGTCCACCGAATTTGGCCCGCTTTCCCAGGGAAACATGGCACATGCAGGGTTACCAGACAAATTTCCCCTTTTCTCACCTTCATCCCTACAGTAGCTGTTGCATAATTTCAGGTAAATGTGATCCAGTTGCAGTCTCAAAAGAATTTGGGGTACCTTTCCATGAAAGCAGGTGCCTGGGCCAAGGGGAGCAATGGTAGGGGTGGTAATACACTTGCCCTGCTACAGGTAAGGCTTGGACAAAAGAGTCTTATTTGATCTGGAATCCAACCGAGAACTAGCAGAACTATTCCTTGTCATTACCACACATTCCAAGATAAGGAGTTAGCCTTTTTCTCCCTCTACTCCCCCGCTCTCCCCCAGATTAAATTAGTTTAAAAAAATTCATACTCTTGCGGACATAAAACCATGAAGGTCTCAGTGTCTGGCCTTCAGGGAGCTTGCTTTCAAATTTCTTCATCTGTATTTTTATGTGATAAAAGGGGAAGCTGACATTCTCAGGTAATCACATGAATTCAGGAATTTGGGTTCGCAGAAAAGTGTAGACTACTGGGAGCTGTATGATGAAGTAATGAGAATTATCAAAATGAAAACTGCCACATTGAACAGTAAACAGTACTGCATGTTGATTTTGGCAGCAAGAGTTGTTGCTGTACACTAAAAAAACCCCAGTTTCACTGATCATAAACATTACAAATGTCTGAATCAAAGAATGAGATCAGAAGTTACGAGATAAAAATAATTCTTAAATGATTTTTATTTCTGAGTCTCGTGGTTCGGGTTGCAGCCTGAGTAAGGTTGTATCACATTGTAAGTACACACTTGTGCTCTCCATTTGTTGTTCATTGATCAGCAGGACTGGCACAAACGGAGTCAGGGCAAGCAGCTGCCCAAGGGTAGCAAAATGCATAGGATGGGAACAGAAAAAGTCAGTGACAGAAGCTGCTTTGAGCAGGATGGCAGAAAATTTATTTCTGCAGAGCACAGCCTGGGGCAGTGAAATTTCTGGTGATACTGCTGTTGGGAGATTTTTCACTTGAGTTACAGCTTTTTCTTCTGGGGAACACTCTTCTGCTTTTTAAACTTTAAAATTGGAGTTCATGGTATGTTTCAGTTTCTGCTTTGAGTGCGTCTCATTTAAAAAAAAAACCAAAAACCAGCCCCAAAAATAATTGAGGAAACCCCTTCCTCATGCTTCTAATTTAACTGCCAAAAATGAAGGGAGAATCCAAAAATAAATGTACGGCCACAACAACAAACCAAAAGAAAACCACAATATACATAAAAGCTGGGAACTCTTGGCACGGAGGAAAAGGATTCTGTTTGAGGAAAAAAATGACCGCAGACTTCACATTTGGTTTTGTGTTGGAAAAAAAAAGAGGTATTTTTCCTATATTAATGTAATATGTTAAAATGGTATGTTTGATGTGTATTTCCTTCTACAGTAAAAAATCAAATAAAATAATCATATCAATGACTGAGGAGTAGCAAATTAGAGTTCCTCAGCTTCACCTAGGTGGGGGTTTATTAATTAGTTTCTGTCCATTAAAACAGAGTTGTGCAAGTAGCCTTTACTGAGGTGCCTGGGTAGGTTCTTCAAGAGCTGCTAAAGGTCCAGGGGATGGTTGTGCCCTGACTTGCTCCGCACGGTGTAATTAGCTGGTTCCAGTTCTGCCTCTGCCTCCTGTGTGCCCTCTTCGTGCCTAGAAACTGCAGTGCCCTGTCATGGCTGTCCCCACGAGACCTGCAGAAAGGGGGACACACACACAGATGCTCCAACAGGCATTTAACAGACCTCATACGTCTCGGATCTTGTGAGATAAGGGAAAATGAAAGCAAAAAGATAACAGTCCGGGTCTAAATATAAATGACACCTCTGCACAGTCAGCGGAGTGTGAGCAGCTCCTCCAGACAGCAGCGCTTCGTGTAGCTGCTGCCAATTGCTTCCTGGAAGAGCTTTGCTTTCCATCAGCTATGAAGGGAGTGTGGAGAGACTACCTGCCGCAGACTAGAGCTATCCTCACTAAGTAGTCCCCCAAAGTGGCTGCTTTCTATATTAAGATATTTTTATTGTTAATTTTTCACTGTGGTATTTAAGAGTAAAGTTCTGTTTTGCAGTTCTATGTTTGCTTGATACTGTGGTTTGTATTAGTTAAAGCATGATAAGGAGCACAGACTACAGGAAAACATAAAACATTCATATGCTTTTTACAAAACAGTTTTATTGCATAATTGCCAAAAAAAGAATTTATCTCAAAGTACAGGGGTTTGGATTTGTTTTTTGGGTTTTTTTAACATTTGAAGTATAGCCTCACAACAGTACTGTTCTAATAGTAACTTACTTTGGCAGAGGAATTGTTGGCATCGTGTAACCACCAGACCGATAAAGAAGTTAGCGCGATGATGTCCGAGATCCTTACGGAGCTCCAACCAGCACTGTAATATGCAGAAGACAGCTACCCCGGAGGTAAGATCATGCACAGTTCGATGCAGTTACCAAACACAAAACGAAGGGCAGTCATTCCGCAGTGCAGAACAAGCCCACGGGGTGAAATCCTGGCCTGCGTTCCAATGTAAATGTGAGCTGGGTAGAATAGGATGGGGTCAGATCTAATGTAGGGGGTAAACCTGGGAAAGAGAGAGAAGCCTCTGTAGCAGGCAGGAGGCTTCTGGAAGGTACCTTACCACTGGAAATGTTCCCCCCCAAGAGGGTCAGACCTTTGGCAGGTCTTCTGATAGAGGAGTGTCAGAAATGGGTTTGAGCTCATGTCTTTTGGGAAGTTATTTAAGATAAACTGAAAATCTCTGTTGGTTTGGTTTGTTTTTTTTCCCCAGGGATGAAAGAGTCTGTTATGTCAGTATCAGTTGACTAATTACATTTGTATATTTGTTTAAAGCTGTGTGGTAACTTTATGATAAACTTCTGTGGTTGTGTGTTTCCTCTGATACGCTCATGTAAGGAGCAAATCTTGAAGGAAAGAATAGTTAAAGACATGGGGGATACAAAGAAAATGGGAGATTTTGTCACATCCTTCTCTCTTGGGAATCTGTCTTTCAGGGGAATATTGGGGACGTGCAGAAATAATGCTTAATTAGGAACCTAAGATTGGAAGGGAGCTCCTGGCTAAAATCGTATTGATACTAACATGACTTTGCAGCAAGTGCCTGTCCTGATACATTTCAGAATCACATTTCTTTTCTCTCGGCTTCGTCACAGTGATGACTCATTATTCTTCTGCTTAAAAGTATGCTGCGGTATTTCCTCTACGCTGCTGTTGGTTACTAATGAGCTCCTATATTACAGCAAAAACTATTATTAGTGCTGAAATGAATGAATTTGAGAATTTGTGTTTCTGAAAACTAACAGTAATACTTTCTTCAATATATTCTTCCATCAGTATCACTGTTAGAGGTTCTGCACAAAAAGTAGCAGGATCAGACTTGAAAATTCAAGTAATTCATGCCCTACTTTGTGCAAGACGTTATAAAACCGCTGTATTAAAAAATGCTACAAAACCAGCGAAACTTTTTGCTTCTAAAACCAAAAAACCCCAACCTTCTTTTTAATAAAAATGCACCTATACACACCCACTCATAGGTAGCATACTCATTACGTATCAATTCATTACAATATATCTATGAGGGTAAGAACATGAGGACTGAGCAAGGTAAAAAGTACCCTGGATGTATTTTAAAATTTAAGAATTTAAATTTTTTATTAGACAGAAGGTACCATAATCTAAAAACATTAAGTTGAAAGAAATTCACATTCTTCAAACTTGCAGGGGAAAAACTTAAGCTTTACAAAGATACCTTCACCTCCATTTCAGCCTCTAGCAGAGAAGAAAAGGAAACTTACTGTTTAATTTCCAGGAAACTAAACCATTGGTTTGTTTATTAAGAATTAGTGTTCAGCCAGCTAATGTTGTTCAACCAAGTGTCATCAACTTACTGCCATTAAAGTCAAATATTTGAACTTTCTTACTGTTTAATGTACTGGTAAGTATTACTGAAATAGTTTTGTTTACTGACTTTTACCATTAATTTTCTCATGTATATATATTTTTTCATCCTTCTCTGCATTCATCCTTATAGACTTACTAATATGAATAATAATTAATTAAAAAAAAAATCAATTTTACGATAGTTGAAGTTACTTGCCTAAACTGAACAAAACCCCGTTTAAAAATGTTGTAACGCCACGTTCTTAAAAGGGTCATAGGTCTTACGGCTCAGTTTCGTTCTGTAGTGGACGTACCTTTGATCTCCTTTACAGCTCTGTAACTTTTATATGGCTTTCTGACTCAAATTTTGTCACTGGTAAATAAACACACAGCAGTGATGAGAACAAAAGGGTGAAATTTCCTTTACAGTTATAAAGTAATCATTGTACAGACCTTCCGTGTCAGAAGGCGCATTCGTGGTGATCTGTTAGCCAGCTCGTGGTGTAGGTGTACACGTACTGCCCTCGTTTGCCTGTGGAACAGTCTCTATGCAGCATATTCACACTGTTAGTAAAAGGGGAATATATATAAAACAACAGTATTTAATGTAAAGGAGCAGTGGTTACTGTCAGCCAGAACACAGGGTTACCTCGATGCCAAAATTCAAAGGAAAAAACGGAAACATTATTAATATGAGTAAAGTAATTAAAGCTTCATTAAGTCAGGATATGAAATCACATGCATCCATAGTAAATTTTCAAATCAAGAATGAATTGTTCCTCAGTGGACTGACCAATTAAAAAGATGACAGATGACGTGTTACCTATTCTATCAGATTTTTTTTGCCTGGAATTTGATTTTTATCAGTCACTGTATCAACATTTTAGTTACAAACCCGAGTGTCGCATACCTAAATGGGACCTTGTAGCCAAGAAGCAGCTAGTGGCTCTTCTTTTATGCAAAGCCCACCACTCACCTCAGCAGCAGTCCTGCAAACAAGTACATTGCTCTGCAGCGTAGTATCTGAGTAAGAAGGACTTCTGATATCGACAATTTCGAATTCTTCATCTGTGTAGCATGTAGGTTGATAAATATTTTAAAGCATGTTTTCTAGATGAGGAATATCAAGTGGACTTGCCTAAATGGATGATGGTGAGACCACAGAAGAAATAATCATCAGGAAGGAGTTGGTAATCAGGAAGTTGTTAAGCTACACTGCATTATCAACTACCTTGCTATTATTATTGAAGGCCAAATCATGATTTTTTCACTTGAGGAAAAATCTTAGAAAAAAGATAAATTGAAACTTTCCTCATCCCAAAATAGCTTGCTTTATCACAGTACACACTATTAAGCAAGAATCAAACATCAACAAGATGTATCTGTTCCTCTAAATTAGAGTTCAAATGATACAAAATCAACTTCATTATCAGTGCTCTTGTTTCAAGATAGTGATTTACAGTTTAGTACTTTTAATTGCATATTGTGAACTCATTTTCTCCAATTACAAGAAATTATTTTGCATAATGTCTACTACCTTTCTCCTTCCATTTAAAAGTCAGCAATAGCTTAGGAAAGTCCTGGTTAATTCTTGTCAGAGTAGTGAATAAGCAGAGTTCCTTTAAAAAAAAAAAATATATTACACAGAGGCACAGAGATTTTGATTTAAAACATGCATGTGTATAAAATAAAAGGTTTTCATAAGCACTTGCAAGCAAACAGGCACCTGATTTTCTCTAAATTGTCAGAGAACAGACTAATTCTTCTCTGATGGATTCTGTAAACTCTGCACAGCATTCAGGGGCTCCAAGGTGAGGTCAGTCACAGAACAGCCACATTTAAAATTAGGCAGAGCCAATTTAAAATTATTAAGAAAACGTCCTCAAAGAAACTGAAGACAGGTGTGGTGAAACCAGCAACAAATTATCTGGGGAGATGCGGAAAAGGAGAAGTGGTTCTGGGAGCAGGTGGGGAACCTCCTCATAAACAGAAGGCTAAAAAATGGTGGAGAGACGCAGGCAAGCTGTGCCAGCTCAGCTGTCTCCATCTTGTTACACAGCTGTGGTCCTGTGCTGTAAAATCTTGAAAGAACTCATGGCATATATGGACCCAGCCACGGAGAATGCTCTGCAAACCAGATCAGGCCACGGGAGGGAAAGGTCGGTTAGTCGGCAGGGGACGGCAGGTGAGGCCCAGCTCCAGCAGCAATTCTGAGAGGGGCTGTTGGGAAGGAGGCGAAGCTTTGAAGGGCCTGTTCCCTCCTGTGCCACCCAGCCCAGCTGTTGTCCCCCGTGCCGTGGATTGAGGTCTGTCGCACTGAAGCGGAGTCTCGCTGCTGTAGGAAAGGGGTCTGTTTTGTCGGCTGGCCCACCCAGGATGTTCCATGTCTTTAATTCTTTTCCATATGTAATCAAGCTACGACTTTTTAATGCTAAATATTGGGTGTAATCACACCTCCTGTGTACATCCTTCCAGTGCTCCTGCTGAAGTTAGTATAGCTCTGAAAGCTTAGATTGTGCTGCTTGAAATACTTAAAGCTTTTGGTGTTAAAGATAAATGCATGTGTTTAGCACTTGCTTTCTTTGAAGCACAGTCTTCTGGAGATTAAAATGTTTTATCTTATGATATAATGAGGGGAGTTTCCATCTCAACTGATGTATATCGCCAGGGGTAGTAAGGTTGGTTGTTAGTAAAATCTCTTACATTAACATGTTACACAAATTAGTGAGAGGCTTTCCCTGAGAGAGCCTCTCTTTTTTTTTTTTTTCTTTTCCCTTTTACACAGACATCTAGAGTTACTCCTCATTCAAATCACAGGTCTGAACAGACGAGTTGTACCTTTGTAAGAATGAGGAGGGATGGAAGGAGGAAGCATATTAATACATCTCTGCTCTGAATTTCTGAATAGCTGCAGGCTTTAATTTCTGCATAATTTCTACATTAAGGTTAAGCATTTTCACTACAAAGAAGATTCCAGGATCATCATACTATTGAAAAGCAAAAAATATTTCCCAGAACAAAGTGAGGAATCGTGAAGCAGATAGTAATATGAAACGCCCACTGAGACAACCGTTTAAATTTGGAAATACTTGCTGCGTGTCTTTTACTGGAAGTCTTTTGAAGTGCTTGAGTTGCAACTTTTGCAAATTCCCCAAATAGGTCTCTTCCTTTCTCTAGCACACCTGGATTTCTAGTGGTATAGAATACGTACTTTCACTAGGAATCATACATCAGTTCTATGTTCAAGGTTAGTACAAATATCGTTTGCTATGTAGAAGGGAAAGACGTAGTTTAGAAAGAGGGAAGAGTAGATGAGGGAGAATGGGAAAGTGAGACAAGTTCTCTACCCGCTGCAAGGAAGAAGCTGCCCTGGCCTCTTCGTGGGGGCCGGGTGCGGAGAGGGAGTGGGACTGGGAAGTCCCTGTAACATAGGCACGTGCTTAAATGTAAAGCTAATACTCATCTAATAGGAATGGACTTGGTGCTCTCTTCTGAAGTACTCAGAACCTGCTGAAGTTATTTAGTGAATCTGCCCCTGAATGTTAGAAATCACTCAGTGGTTGATAGTATTTAGATACTCGCAGTTACTTATCTTTAATCTGTGTAAGCGTTGGCCGCACACTTAAAAGTTGAGGCAATAGAATGACAGATATTCTGAATTAGTCACAGTAATTCAGAAACGGCGAAGCATGATTAAGGAAAGTGACATAATTAAGAAAGTGAAAGCAAATAAATGTATTAAAACTATTTCCTTTTACAAGTGATTATGTTTATCTGGATTTATTATTTAGAAGACAGTTTAGAATGTGTGCAAAACCTGTTGTCTCTCAGTCATTATCAATATGGCGAATTAAAAAAGAAGGAACTTAAAAGAACACACAAGGTACAGTCACTCAGCTACAGAATTTCTGCTTCATTGCCCCAACTCATCGTGGTGACTATTAGCAGCTGCACAAATGCCAGTGGCAGATTGTTAAGTGTAACCGCGGCAGTGCCCGGAGCCAGTCAGTTTTCTTCCAGCTGGAGTAAGTAAGTGAAAAGCTTTCAGGGATGTGCAAAGACAAGTCCCAGGTCCAGTTGTCTTGCATGGGTCCGGTGATAGAAAGCAGCAATAAACCTGACAAAGTTAGAATCACTAAAAACAACGCTAAGAGTTGTATGGTGTGAATTTCCAAATCAGATGCAGTAACACCCTGTACTGATGGCTGGTGAGTTCAGTAGGTGCCGCTTACGAATGCATTGCATCATGCTCTGGGGAAAAATAATGGCTATCAAAAAAACCACATAGCAGTGCCGTGCTCTGCAAGGGCAGACCTGAAGCTTTATTTTTGTCCTGAGACACTTGAAACGATACCGGGAGATGTCTCAGTCTGTGCAAATGCAAGGGAAGGCACGATGGGAGAATCTCCTTTCTCTTGTTGTGGAGTGACCTCGTCTGGCAGGTGCCTGGAATGGTGGTGGGCTGCTGGGTCATGACTGGCCCCTGCGGCCTGGACTGGGAAACAGGCAGCACCTGGGCTGCTGACCAACGTCCTCCTGTCGTTTTGTGGTTTTGCTGTTCTTACATGTATATATTTTTCTGTTAGTATGTGCATGCACCGTACCCTGCAGGGCACAGGGGAATGAGGCTCTGGGGCCACTCATAGAGGCACCTAGATGTGATTGCAATACCGTTATTTTCTCATTTGCCACTCAGTGCCACTCATTGAGTCAGAGAAAAGAGGAAGGGAAAATTGTTTAAAAAAGAAAATAATTGCGGTTCTATGAAAAGCGCCTGATGGTTATTCTGTAACCACATATTGCCGATCCTTCCAGTACCTAAAGGGGCCTACCAGAAAGCTGGAGAGGGACTGTTTACAAGGGCTTGTAAGGATAGGAAAGATGGGAATAGCTTTAAACTGAAAGAGGGCAGATTTATATTAGATATTAGGCAGAAATTCTTCCCTGTGAGGGTGGCGAGGCGCTGGCACAGGCTGCCCGGAGCAGCTGTGGATGCCCCGTCCCTGGCAGTGTCCCAGCTCAGGTTGGATGGGGCTTGGAGCAACCTGGTCTAGTGGAAGGTGTCCCTGCCCGTGGCGGGGGGGTGAAACTGGATGATCTTTAAGGTCCCTTCCAACCCAAACCATTCCATGATACTGTGATTCTGCTTGTGAATGTCATGGGCTCCGGGCAGCGTGGGCAGGATCTGGCTCCTGGTTTAGGAGGAAGGAGCACTAGAGGGCACCATCTACACGACAGTGCGACCAGTAACCAGCTTTGTGCGTGGTAGAGGGGACAATCGCAGACTAGTTACCTTTGAGCTATCTTCTGACTGTAAAGGAGTCAAAATAACTCTTTAAAATGGCATATTTTGGAAGGTTCTGGACTCATCAGCTGCATTCATTTCATTAAACTTGAGATGAAAATGCAGCAAAATAAGTAGCATGTGCTTCTGTCTGTAACAATGCTTCAAGAACTTGTGGTGATCTAAGAAATTATTTTGTTTCACATAGTGAAATATATATAGTTTCCAGAGTGCTTCATCTATAACCCCTGTCTTTACATCATTCAGGAGTTATAAATAACAGGTAATAATTTGCCTCTTCATTCAGGAACTATGATAGAAGGCTGCATTCTAAAAATATATATTGCTTCCTGATTCACTTCAGGAATATTGGTTTGGGATGAAAAGTTACAGATGATTTTCAGGGTGTGCAAGCTAGGTGTGATAGATTCTGAAAACTCTGAGCTGGTTAGGGTTGACTTTCAGCAGGATTCAGACAGCTGAGCTCATCAAACTCCAGGGGGGTTAATTTTAAAGAAGATTGTGTGTCTTCATCTAGGGTGTCAGATGCAATGAAAGCGTGTCTAGGAAGGGCAGAATGGAACAGCTGTAAGGGTGGCTCTACTTTTTTAAAGCTGGCAGACAAATGGCACTTGGTCCAGTGTCCTCTGTTCTTGCCAGCTGAGAGGTTAGCTACCAGAAAGCACTACTTCAGGGAACAAGCAGCACAGTGTGCAGTGCCTGAAAGACCTTATTCATCTAACAGCCTGGAGGAGCTTGTACTACATTGTCTGGTATGCATTAGCTTTGTGAAATTAGTACTCCAAATTTCTTTTAAAAAAAAAAAAGAAAGTAAGTTTGCCTTCTCTTCTACATTCACTCTTCTAAATAACCTGTCCAAAAGATTTAGTTGCTGGTCTGTCATGTTTAGGACCCACACACCACTGAGGCCACTGGCACAGTATTTTGGGGAATATATTCTTGATAGTCTAGTAAAAACATAATGTTACATCAGAATTTGCTCTTAGGTAATGAAAATTCAGCCTGCCTGAAAGGGAGAAGGAAGAATCTACTGTAAACAATATTGCTTTTTCTGTTCTCTCATAAAACATTTAAGGTGACCGTATTATGTATCATCCAACCTCTGTACTTCATAGCCTAAGAAGAACACTTGGG
>JAVJGI010000042.1:1508008-1553824 GCA_035590275.1 Ibycter americanus
TACTTCATAGCCTAAGAAGAACACTTCCCCCCCCCCCCCAAATACTGTAATTATTGCACTGCTTTTTAATTTAACTTGCCCTTGAAAGGACAGAAGCTCTTCTTGGCATCACGCAGGTCATTACTCATCTGCTGGTGGTTTGGGGATGCTTTCTTTGTAGCACAGTATTAAAGGGGCCCCCATAAAATTCCCAGGTACGCTTGCTGATAAAAATCCCCGCTTGGATTAGCACAAGGCTGACCCTGTGTGGTTGTCCTGCCTGAAAATGCTTAGGTAACCTGCCTGCTGGTGCTCATTAATGTGACAGTAAATGCAGCAAAATCTGATACTTTTCCCACAGATATCTTTCAAGTTCTTAGTGAACCCTCTGCAAACAGAATTTTCTTGTACTAGTCCAAGAGCTTCGTAGCAGCACTTTTCTTTCCAAGCCCTTCACTTGTTTTCATTTCCTTTGCCCCCAGCCCCACTTTGTTGCCTGGTCTTACATACTCGTAGGAGAATAGACCTGGTCTTGTGGGCGTTGCTCTAGTACCTGAGATTCTTGGGTTCGGGGGTTGATTTTAATTTTTCTTTTCCAAGCCAAAATATTCTGACCTTATCACAGTTTGTTTAAAGTGTGTTTATCACGATTAAACTTATCATTGCCCATGAAGGACAGTTGTCCTCACTGTGTTTTCTGGCCAACACTGTTCTTACCCTATTAGATTCACTAAATATAGAGGATTATTTCCTAACTATACAAGTCATAATAGTAATTAATTACATCCTTTGGGCCAGAGTAACCTCTGTAGGTTGCAATGAAGGATCTGGTCCTATAGCTAACTGCTTTATGCTTCCCTAATTACATAAAGGAGCTGTACTCTCAACAGATTCAGTCACTGGTGTATTTCTACCTGCCATGGAGTCTCCCCAGGAGATGTATAGCCACTTCCCCATCATCTTCTTTCTAAGCTTTCTGGTGCAGGGGCTAATTATTGGGAAAAGGGAGCTGTGGCTGGAGTAACAATGTACCATGGCAATTGTAGCAATTCCTAATCTGCCATTGCTCTAAATTAGACAGGAGCAAGTCCCCACGGCACAACACAGCTGCAGCTCAAAATCTGGGCCATAATGCGCATGCTAACATAAGATAATCAAATCTTAACGCTTAGGGACTGCTGGTTTCTGGGAGGTATTTCTCCTCTCCCACGTCTGTGAACAGCATTCCAACAAATAATGCATCTAGTGAGCTGTGCGCTACTTTAGAGCATTAAGCAATAACTGATTCTGGAAGCAGGATGCTAGACTAGATGCCAAACAATATCTGAACACAGTAATGAGAATTTTTCTCTTTATCAAAAGGGATAGCATGTGCTGATCTCTAACACAACTAAAGTGATAAAGTTAATAATTATTGGCCTCTGTTGAGAAGTGCCACATGCTGAGTTACCTACCTGTCTTTCTAGGTAGCTGGGGTTTTGAGTTTCTTGGCATTCTCCTCCCAGTCAGGACTTATGATGCTCTAATGAAATCCCAGTTTGGAGTGGTATGGCTGCAGGCCATAACTAGTTTTTTCTCTTTTCTCCTGTATTGTCATTGAATTTACTTGCTTTCTCGCATAGTCCTGACCCTGGGACAGCAGCAGTTGTACAAGAATAGCAAAGTGTGTAACAAAGGAGCAGGCAAACAGAATCCAGACAACTGGGTCAAAAAGGGTTTGGTTCAGTGGATATGATGAACTTCTTGTAGAATCCTGTACAAGTGCTCCATTTCTCAAACCATCTGTCACCCCCTCTCCTTCTCCTCCCCTCTTCCCTCACAGCTTTCGCATTTACTGGTGACGCACAAACATGGGTGTGTAAACAACCAGAAGTGGTTGCAGTTGTACTCAACAGTAGCAAAACTTCTGTTGGTGTAAAGTTGAGGTTCACAAATACAGCAATTCCTTCAAGTTCAGGGCTGTATTTAGCACAAATCCAACATTGCCAACAGTTCTCTCAGCAGTCTGTGACTGTAAACAAACACATTTTCATTCGCTATATCTTTAAGAGCAGCACACGTACTCTGGAGCTGTTCAGTCACTTGGTGTGGCCTGTGCATCCCCAGCCCTGCATCCACTGTGAACAGGAAGAAACATTTTCCAGGAGGTGTCCTTGAATCTGGCTCTTCCTTTCTCCTTTGTCCACTAGCGTCCAGATTTAATTAATTTTCCAGGCATGTCGCAAAGTCCATCTGTTTTCTCTGGGCTTTTGGGAAAGTGGTGTATCAAAATGAGTGTCGCCTGCTTTCACAACTGTGTTATGAATATTGTACTAATAGATCTTAAAATCGCAGCACCTGGAGTCGTGTGAATATAGAATGATTTTCACTATCATTTAAGAAACACATCCATCGAACCCCTTTAAGCTTTAAAGGAAAGCATGATTCTAGGGCATTCTTAAATGCACAAGAGGCAAAAAGCATTCTGACAAAATCATAAACCTTCTTTTTAAACCTCATATTTTTGTTGGAACCTGACTTACGATTTTTGAACTTTTAAGGCCGGCTATACTGCTAGAAATTTTGAATCCTAAAGTCTTAGTATGTTTGGGTTTACTTTCTATGGAATAGTTTTGATAATTAAAGTTATTACGCAGATGTATTTTTAATTGCGCAAGGCCTTTCAAGCTCATCATAGCACTGGACAAATGTCAAAGATGGTAACTCTGACAGTAACTGAGAACTGCCATGCCATCAACACCACCTCTGCTTTCCACTTACCCCGAACGCTGTTATTTCACTCTGCTGCATATCTTCCTTCTGTCCGAGTGTGACAGCCCTAGCTGGACCTAGGAAATGCAAAAGACAAAATGCAAAATAGAAAGGACAGAGGAAAGTCTCTAAGCATGATTTTTCTGGTGGCATGTGGGTTACTTAATTTTGGGAATAATGGATAAATGGTTCAGTGCAGCCCAACGAGTAAACTGTAGGATTTTAAATGGGCACCCCATCAGCCCCAAAGTTTTTCAGCATATCTGACCAGGGAGCCCTAGAAAACATGTGGAAATGCTGGAGTGTGGTTCAGATATTTACAGTCTGCTAAGTTGAGTTAAATAGGAAAATTACAGGTTAAAAACAGTGAGTGGAAGCGACAATTGCAACACAAGTGTTGCCACATGGGTTCACATACACCCTTTGGTGTCTTCTGTGAATAGGCTTTCCATTTCAGTTGATATAGTTAGGCATTTTCATAATAAGATTCCAGTCCTGAAGTCATGCTGCAACCATTTCCTTTGTCTCCGTGTTTTTACACAACGGATTGCCTGCAAGTATTCCTGTTTTTGTGAGAAAGGACAATGAAAAATGGACCACCTTGGGATGTTAGCACAGCGCTGCAATATCATCGCTGTCTTCTGTAATCTCTCTGATGAGCATATGAACTCTGGCTAACATCACGGGCCACCCTTTTTTATACCAGCTTTTGGAACTGAGGAATGGATGTAGTGGACATGACAATTAGTTCTGCACATGCTGTTTAAAAATGATGAATAAGGGAATACCAGAAGTTGCAAAGTTTCTCTTTATTATTTTATAACTTTCTAATATTTTTAGCCTCCACTTCTTCTCCAAAGGCAAATGGTATTCTATTTTGTTTGTAAACCCAATACATATAATTTATTTTATCTGAGCCCAGACTGTTTGCAAATACTTGCAATCAAACTCGGTGCGTGCCCTGCAGGTGGACGGGGCTGGCTTGGCCTGTGCTAAGATCAGCGCTGAACAGGACAGAACAGGATAGAAACCCTCGGAGTGAAGTGTTCAGGACCAGCTGGACGTGACCGCTGCTGTACTCTACTGTGTGGACTTAGCTTGCGCAGGTGTCATTTGCAATACTTCAGTTTTTACAGTGTAGACACACTGTTGTAAAACATTCAAATACATCATGAAATAGAAAATTTGAAAAAGGAGAATAAAAAACCGAGCAACAAAAAAAATACGTGCCTCAATACTTAAAATCATTACTGTTAAATCTAGTCACTTAGACCTTAGAATCTGTATAGCTATCATATATTTTAACTTAAAAGCCTGTCTCAGAGCTGCAGACAGGGCATACTTAATAAAATAACAGCTGGAAATATGATACCATCATAAGAGGGCAGAGCAAGACAACTTTTCATTCACCTTCCAATAAACTTCATGCAGGAAGGGCAAAGGGTTGAAGTCAGATTGGTGGCGAAGTTTTCCCCTCTAAAATACACACATTGCACTCCCCCAGAAGGCAGAGGATGGCCTTCAACCTGAGCAAGGTTTTAGCTTGAAATGTTTGCCTGCTGCACTCAAACAAGCGGTTGGACCGTAGCAACATTACTCTGCGCTCGGTCACTTCATCCAGAGCCCTGCAAGCGTCACGAGAGGGAAGCGTGTCGTCAGGGCAGCTTGGGCTTTGGTGCTGCGTTATGCCTGCTTCTGCTGGGGTTGGGGGTAGAGTAGTGACACCGGAGAGCTGGCTCTGTCTCACACCCTTAGTAGTGACACGGGAAAGTTTATGGTGCGCTAGACCTGACCTGGCTGAGCTGTGGCTACCAGACTCGCCTCAGAGCAGCTGCAGGCTAGAAGGCAATGGCATGCATTCCAGGCACTGCAGGGCTGGGAGCACTCCATACTTAGTAATGATACATGATAGAAATGACAGCGAGACCGGTTCGTTTTCAGCCTCCTTTGTCTCACAAAACATTCTCCAAGTGTCTTGTTCCTGCATCTGTGCTGCTTTTAGAAGGGCTCTTCCTACTTTTCTTAGACATTTCCCAGCTTTTGTTCATATCTGATCCATTTGTTCTGGAGGCACCATCAGCTTCTTTATGGACTGAAGGGGATAGTTTAGTGATTTAGGTGTGAACAGATTCAGTTTCCATGAATTTTCTTCTTCTGTAACAGATTGCACGCAGGACTGAGTGCAGGACACACCACATTATCCCTCCTAGGTGAGATGCCTTTAACCCGAGGCTCCCTCTAATACCAGTGGAGGGAGAGTGACCCTTCTGACCGAGCCATAATCGGTCACTACGACGAATTCTTATTTGCTCTGTTGCCGCAGTGCTTGGGAACGATGGCTGTAAACCAGATCCTCTTTGGGCAGTATTGTGCAGAATGAAAAGTCTTGATGTAAGCATAACAGAAGAGGCAACTCGTAGAGGCAGACATATCATCGTCAGGGAACCAAAAAGAAATACTGAGATCAGCTTGTTAACCGGAAATATTGGTACATTATCAGCTTAACGATAACCATTTTCTTTGGACGCATCATAGCCCAAAATATAACTGTGATACAATCCATCTGATTTTTTTTTTGTTTGAAAGATGATACCAAAACCTACCAATTGGACACAAAGATTGAACGAATGAAGAATTAATCAAGTGAATGAAAAATGAAAATTATTTGTATTTTTTAAAAAGGAGTAAAAAAATCAAGTCAAAATTGAGGAAATGGAAATGTTTTGGCTCAGCGTTTCTGGCAGCATCCCATAAATGGCCAAAAAAAGAGAAGGCAAACTTGCCAGAAAGCAAGAAAGGAACTGTAACAGAAAGGGGAGGAAACAAAACAGCATACCTACATTGCAACACCCAAGAACTTATTCAAACTATAAAAATGTATTTAAAAATGAGAAATCCAGCACAAAAGGAAATAATGACAAGTATGCTGTGAGACATAAAATGCTCTATAGAAGTTATGGCTCACTAGGAATATTAAGAGCACGTAGGTAGGAAAGTGAAAAGCAATTTTGTTAAGTATAGGAAGAAATCAAAGACAGAAAATGCAAGAAATCAGTGGTCTGAATCTGACGGAACACGGTGTTTTTATGTCTATTCTTACCCTAGGTACCATGCAAAGTTTCATGATCGCAAGCGCAGTGAAGCCTTGGTTTGACGTCTCATTCAAAACATTTGACCACAATGATCTCTTGTTTTCTTGCCAAAGTAAATGGCTTTCTTCCCTAACTGTAACATGCTGTCCTCAGACCTGTTCTTCCTTATTAGAGTTGCTGAGCACTATTTAGCTAATGATCATCTTTTATTTCTCTGCTGGATATTGAATTCTGCAGAAATTCTTGTTTCTGCAGTGCTTGTTTACAAACGGCTAACATCACAGTCTTGTTCATTTCAGTGAGTCTTATTTCAAGGAGCAGAAGCCGAAGCTTTTTGTGATCAGATTCCATGACAATAAAACACTGCTGACAGGGAAACCACTGTACTGGTTTAATGTCACTTGCACTGTGCTATAGGTAAGGCGCACTTGTCTCACTATCAAGAAAGCAAGCTCCAGGTTGTTTAGAGGGCATGGATTCTACTTTGCTGTCTGCTGTGATACGTGAACAACAGCAAATGTCAAATTTTAAGTCCAATACCTCGCTTTTTACCATGCTAAGACAAATAATTTGTCACTAAAGTCTAGTTTCCGCTTGAATGAGACTATGAGACCAGTCAGCCTAGTACTGTTTAGCTCCTGATAGAAGAATAAAATACAATTCTGACACTTGCTGTGATCGGTTAATACCCTGAAGCATGAAATTTGATTACCCTTCTCTTAAAAGGCCTAACAGCAGATGTTATTAGTGGTCATAAAATTATCCAACCTTTAAAAATACCACACCACTGTATATGACGCTATGATATCTCCCAGATCAAAAAGAAGAGAAAAACATACCCAGGATTTCACATTAAATGGTTTGCTTTTTATTATTCAGTCCTGTCAGTGAAGGGATGTACATACACTGTAACTGCAATGCAAGAGTTATACTGCTGCTTGCATTTCTGCAGAGCGCTAAAATTATAACTCTCAACAGGTAGGACAGAAAGGTTAGTACTGTTCTAAAGGAGGACTTGGGCTGAAAGCTCTTATTATGTCCTTGCAGCTGGACAGTGATAAAACCAAGAAAACAAGTCAAACCTCCTGATTCACAGAACTAAAGCACAACAAAGCAAAGTGCTTTTAAGATAACACAACTTTAATGTTGGTGAACCCAGACATTACAAAATCATTACAAAGGCCAATGAAAGCATAATACTGGTGCTTAAACCCATAAACTTTTAACTTTCCTTCTCACTTTTTGAGTAAGCACCATAAGCTTGTTTTAAAATGTTTATGCTGTAGTTCCAGAACCTGGGATTTGTTTCCTAAATAACATGATTCCAGCTGTTGCAGATTTCCTACTAAAAACTGCAAGACTTCAGGTAATACTAACAACATATCAGTGGCGTAGATGAGAAGGAATCCAGCTTTCCTGACTCATTCCTGGTCCCTGATGCTGCCTTCAAGAAACTGTATCTTTTCTTTCCTATGACTTGATTTTTAGAAACCTGGAAGGAAAACTCCAGAAGGAGTAGCCCCTTCCATTTCCTTCTGGTATCATTTTCCTACATCTCCAGTAATATAAATAATCTTGTAAGTGATATAAAACATTTCCAAAAAACATACGTTGAAAGCATGAAGCACTTAAGATCCTCTGCCCAAACAAACTCCTTCCTTCCCTCACTCTCCACATTTTGGTGAGCACTCAGGCAGCCTCGTCATTTGGATAATTAGAGGGTGCCAGATGGCTGTAAATATGTTCACAATCCTTCTTATCCAGTTCCCTTCTATCTGGCACCCTCATTGCTCTACCCTGTAGCAAGCACCTGGTCTGTTCCAATTTGAAGAGTCTCCCTTCTACCCTCTTGATCTAAATTGGCACCTCTAGTTTTTATTTTCCCTTTAAATGAAACAGGAAGTTCTTTGGGATTGTTTTGTGCCAGATAATATTTCCCTACAATCACTTTCACCACCGGTTAATTAATGATGTGCCCCCTCCTGTCCCGTAGCCATTCTTGTATATAAGCATCAACTTCCTTTATGCAGGAATTACTGCCATTGAGCATATGAAGATATAGATCACCTGCAGTGAATCACAAGGGCGTAGCAGCTTCTTCCTATTTTGAGAGCAGAGATCTCATGCTTGCCCTTTGCATGGGGGTAAATGGCACACAGGACAAGGTGATTCATTCCAAGTCATGCACCGAGGAACTGCCACAGTCAGCATTTGAACAACAGTTCTGGCTTAAACGCACCGGTCCCTTTCTTCCCTGCCTCTGCTCCTCACGGACACCAAATTGCACTTTTGCATTGGATGGTAACTGATCCTGGCATTCCGTTGCTCAGGACTGCCCAAGTCTTGGGGCCTACGCCCATGATATGACTTCCCGTTGATTCTTCCCACACAGTCTGGCCGGGATCATTCCCACCAGCCCTGCACTGGTGCTTCTTTTCTGTTCTGTAGCTTTGTAACAGCCGGCCAGTGGATACTGGGGTCTCTTACCTAGGGATAGAAGATGTCTGAGAGGCCTGCATTATCCCTGTGTTACCGCAAGGAGCCAGACTCACCATTTTGACAGGTCAGCTGGTTCTAGTATCCCTTTCTGTGCTTGTCATCCCATCGCATCGCAGGATGTTTCACAGACTACGTAGAGCCAACTTTCAGTGCATGCTGCCTCTGCCGTTGAAGGGGTCCCAAGGCTCCGGGTAGCCATGTGGGAGCTGGATCAGGAGCAAGCCCACCCATGGACTGTACAAGAGCCACCTCGATCAACCAAGGCAGAGGGGGTTTGAACCAGCGGAATGGGGCTAGCACCAGGCAGAGGAGAGGCCGGTGCTGTGCAGCTGCCTGCCCTACAGCTTGGGAGGCCAGAGCCAGGCTTACACCTGGAAACCAGTTGCAGATGGGCTTCTGAGGAAGTAGAACTGGTAGCCATGAAGCACGGGGGCCTGCTGCCTGCACGAGGTGCTGCATTTCCTAGAGCTAGCCTTGATGCTGCATGCCTGGTGCATAAGCACAAACCTGTTCATGTGCTATTTCACATGCTCCATTGAACAGGAACTTTACCAGGCAGATCTTCTTTAAGGTTCAGCTGAAATGACAAGAATTTCTGTATGACCACCGTTTCATATGACCAAATATCTTCTTTTTTTGCCTCTTAAACAGTTACATTGTGATTTAAGGTAGGCAATTTTTCTTTGTAATGGAAACATTTCTAAACTGCTAAGCAGTAAGAAAAGGATGGAAAACTGTATCGAAAGCCCTGTAAAAGGGGAAGTTGTTTTTAAGGCATCTTAAAATACAGACAGTGACATTTCTAAAACTAAAGAATAAACAGGGTCACAAGCTGTCTGAGAGTCTGAGGAAAGCTACAACAGCAAAAAATTTTGAGTCGTTAGAAGGGTGACTGGATTATCAGAGGAAAATCGTTGAGAGATGATACATAGATTTTTTACATTTTTAAATGCATCCACTTGAGCTATCACCCACATTTTTTATAACAAGGCATTATCAGCTCTGCTCCATGCAGCAGATGCTCCGGTTTGCTGAAGTGTGGGAGACTCTGGCCCTTGCTCTCCAATCTGTTTGGTCCCACCTCTGGTGTGCTGGAGTTCCTGTGCTTGTTTTGAAGAGTTCAGGTCTAATCCTTTCAGTAGGAGCTTGTGACCACATTTATGAATGGGTACTCCTTCTGCCCTAGGTTTGCTAAGGATTCCAAGAAAGACACTCCCCAGCTCTACAACTCAGTTTCCCCCCTAATAAAAGGCAATCTTTTCTACTTTTTTACTCATAATTCATATGAAAAGCCTCGATAGATACAGCATCTTGTGCTGTAATTGTACTGGGAATTGTACTGGTTTGTCTACGTTTTTCCATTCTCTGCCATTTTTTTCAGTAGTAGTTCACTCTAATAGTGGTACCAGCAGTGCTCAGGTGACAGCTATGTGGATCTGCTGTGATGGGTTCTTCAGTTCTGTGAACCAGATTCTAGGTGGCAAACATTGTAAAATTACCCATACTCACCAGAGGAGAATCCTGTCCTTGGTTAAAAAAGCAGATTATAAGAAAATAAGGCTTCCATATGAAAAGTGCAAAGGGTCAGATACAGTATAATGGAGGCCAAGAAAACAAGATGGACAGGTCAATAGATGCAGGTGAGGGTAACTCTAGAGATATGCCCATGAAAAAATAAGAAAGCAGGAATCATACACCTGTAACAGCTGAGAGCCCACCAGAAGCTGTTTGTAATTAATCTGGGTGTCCGCAAAAGTCAGTGTGGTGCCAGGATGCCCACAGAAGCATTGTGTCATGCCGCAAGCTGCTGAATCTGACTCACCTCAAGTCCTGTTCCTGTTCCAGCTGATTATGTCTTTCTTTCTTGTTCCTGTCCTGGGAAGCAAAGGATCGGTGTTCCTGGTTTGGCCTAGGAAATAGGACAAATCAACTAGCTGCTTAGGTTCCCTGAATCCCAGTTGCACATCAGTTTGCTGAAGAGAGACAGCATCTGTCCTTCACTGGTGTGTGATGGGCTGTGTGGTATTGCAAAGCTGCCCGGTTTCATTCCAGAAGTGGCTGCAATCCCTGCAGTGATCAATAAGCAGAGTTTATAGCGGATGAGAGATCTCTGTTCAAGACTAAATTTCTAGAGGAATTAACTTTACTATTACATAACAGATGAGGAGGCTGCTGCTACAAACCATTATTCTCCCGATAGCATACAGTCAGATTTATCTGTGATTTTGCCTCTTGTTGACTAGCTCGTAGGTTAACTCTTTACTGAAAGTAGGGAGGAAGCAGATGGCAGGAGGCAAATTTACTTAGTTTACTTGAACAAGGAGACAGAGAAACTGATTTTCCTAATGATGTATTTGACATACAGAGGCCAAATGTTATTTTTATGAGCCAGGGTTCTTGTTTATAGAACTACCATTTTGCTTTCCTGCCAACAGGCATTAAAAAAAAGTGACCTGTAAAGGATCAAAAAACAAGCAGCCAAGAGTAGGCATTCAAGCCATGCTTTTCCAAGAACCTGCATGATTTTGACTGCCATCTCATGATTTCTGGGAAGCATGACTCCCAGATTGGACTGCAAAAAAGGTAGACAGTGCTGAGGTTATATATAGCAGCAAGTGGGTTGGAAGGAAGAACACTTGGCTTGCAGGAAGTGGGAGGCAGTTCTAAAGAAATCAAGTGACTTGCTTATGTTGCAGCCTAAACAGTAATGAAACCAGGCCTGCCTCCCAGTTGCAGGCTCTAACCTTTAGGCAATGCTGCTTCTCCATCTCATACATTCAGGCTCACTCAACACGCAGCATTGTCAGTAGCTTTCTCCCTGCTGAGGCTTGTTTGGGTATTACAGCAACAAGCACTGAGAAGGTACTGGTGAGAGTTGACAGAGATGAAGGACAACTGCTGGCCTGCCAGGGTGAGGTTTGGTGTACTCCATTTGATTCCTTGCTCTCTGCTTTGTCTTCTTCCCTACTCACATGCAAAGATCTGTCCCTTGGGGAGCAAGCTAACTCGCCAAACACACCAAGGCACGCAGGATCCCGCGTGTTCCAGAGGGCTGAGGCCAACCTGGAGCAGTCTGCCCGGAAGGCAGGAGCAGCTGCAGGGCTACTCTGTGTCGGTCCACAAGTATCTGATTTTAAAGAGGGGGTCCAATGATCCACACTAAAAGTTATGAGACTAGGCAACTAGATGCAACCAAAATGATGTATGTGCTTAAGCATCAGCAGCTTAATGAGGAAAGGAAGATACTCTTGGTTATAAAAACTGTCCTTCTTTTTTATTGTTAGCCATGGGACTTCAGCTGGTGATGAAAAGCTTTTGAATTAAAACTGTGATTTCCTCAGCCCATTTAAGAATACTGAGAGCATAGAGGGATCTAGCAGAGCCATGTGCTCATGAACTGGAACTCCTGGTTGGGAAAAGGTGAAGTGCCATCTTTCCCTGAATCACCTCTCAGCTGAGAGATTGTCTAGCTGTCTCTGCTGTTCCTCTCCCTCCCTGGCAGTTTCCCCATCCCACTGGATCTAACATGTCTGATCTGATGGCCAAGGGGAGTATCTTTAGGGTGATGCCATACGATCATGTGGCTGTCAAGAACAGGAGGACTATGATGCAAATTCCCAAGTTCTCAGTTGTGTCCACCTCACCACCGATCTCAGAGGTGTGCTTATTGTGTCCCTCATGCCACTCTGTCTCAGCTGCCTCATCTTCTCTTGGAAGTCACCATCCTATGGCTTGTACTCACAGCACCCATCATCACCGTCATGCTGATTTTCTTTCAGTCAATGAAGACCCCTTGCTGGTTCTCTCAGGCTTGTGACATTGGCAGGCACAGAGCACAAGGTGAGCCGATTTTTGAAGAAAAATGATGCTACTCTTTAGGCTCTCCGAGGATGGAAAGAATCATTCTGCCGCCTAATAGCCAAAGGCTGCCTGCATCCTTCAAAATAATAATTCCCTTCTAGGGCATTTGCATTTTTCCTCTTTAGATAGCTACACTATGCGTTGGCCGTGACTAAGTCCATCTGCTGAGAGTTACTCCTTTAAATAATTATGTCCACATCTCTGCTGGATAGTTCCAATTAATGCCAGTCCTTTGCATACTGTTCAATATCAGACTATAAGCCACTAATTCTTACAGCTCTGAATAATACTCTCTGTCTGCCTATTGTGCATGTATGAACTCTTTATTCTAACCACAGAGCTATGAAACGTCTCCTTTCTGTCAGCCTGAAGGGAAGGGTTTTGGAAGAAGTGATAATCATTTATATGCATAACTCCCAGGCCGCTAGTGTCAGGAGGGTCTGATCTCCCGCACTTTGAACTCTGGCTTGTCTGACCTCTCCCAAACATTCAGAAATGTTATAAAGATTTTTTAAAAAAAGCTGTCTTCCCCCTGAGCAAGGAAGAGCTGTTTTAAAACAGAGCAAAACAGAGCAAAAGAGTTGTTTAAAACATTAAAAATTAATGAAGAGGAAGGCTTACTATTGTTTTCAGTCCCTCTGGGACATTTTATAAAGTCAAACAAAATAAATACGTCTGAAAATACAGCAGATGATTTGCTGTTCTTGTGCCATGCTGATAGAAACATTTCCAAAAAGTATAACTCACAGCTACAATTTTCAACCTTTTTGTATACCAGATGTCATGTAAAACAGCAGAAGTGTCAAAACACCACCTCTGACCTCACACGAAGGGAAGGATTACTCGTGCTAGTGTGGAGGGATGCTCTGAGACTTATTAGTAACTCCCATGAACAGCTCTTCTAGGTAACAGGCTGTGCCCTGAAAATGAACGTGTCATGCATTGACGGCTTCTTAATCAATCCCAATGCATCCTTTTATAGGTGGATGAGGCATTATTCTCTTCATGCAGACAGGGGAAACTGGGACACAGAGATCAAGTTTCTTGGGCAAAGTTGCCAAGGAATTAATAACTGAGGAGCTGCCGGCTCTGAGCTGTGTTCGTGGAGCTTGGTTTCACCGCAGTGGACCGGAAGCATTTTTGAAATGCCGACTGCTTCGTGCTGAATGCTCGTGGCACAATTCACACCATGCATTCTAGTTCCTGAAAACAAACACTTGATGGCAGGAGCCAGGCTTTCAGGCTTGTCAATACATCTCTTATTACAGTTTCCACTAGCCCTTTTAGTGTCTGCTATTCCTAAATCACTTGGGGATATATATATCTAAAAGGATACACATACAATATATGTATACATGTATGTGTGTATATATCTGCTTTTCCATCAGTTTGCTTTCCTTAATATCATCTTTTACTCCAGCTGCCGTTTCCTGGCAGTCAGAGAAGAACTACTTTGGCTTGTACTCCAAAACAAATTTGGAAAGGAGGTGCAGAAAACCCAGGATTCTCCCAGATCCTCTCCAGGGAATAAAGGAAGAGAAGGAAACAAAGTAGGGAAACAGGGGAGTCTTTCTGGCCTGTGACCTGGATATCAAGCATCCAGAAGTCAAAAGCAGAGTCTTGGAGCTGCCCACAGCCGGCTTCAGCTTCCCGCGATCCTCCGCTTCTACGGAGACTCAGGCAGGACAGGTACCTCCTGCGCTTTGGCACCTGGAGATGGCCGCAGGCGACGTTAGCAGCATGAGGGACTCGGTGCTGAGTGGTCTTGCCCCTGCAGTTTTGATGCCTCTTTGCCTTTGCCTGGGGGTTCCCCTCCACTCGCCCCACACCTCCTGCAACACAGGAGCAAAGTTCAAAACCAACAAAACCTTAGGCAGGACCCAGGTGGCCAGAGGGGACGGGAACGGGAACAGAGATGGGGACATGGGCTGGAAGTGACTGCTTGCTGAGGAGAAAGGAAAGATTAGCATCTGCTTCGGAGGATTTGGGGAGAAATATGGTTACGTGCTTCGTTAGCCCTCGTTTGGCAGACAAAGCCATGAACCAATCTGAACAGAGGGGTTTACGTGTTGCATGGTGACGGCGGGAGTGCTGCACGCTGCTTATGCGGATTGGTGAACATGGCCAACCCGAGAGGTGCTACCTGAAGGGCCTGGAGCCATCAGCAAGGTGACAGGATGGTGGCAAGGCCACCGCCGGTGACACAGCCAACCCGAGCAGGCAGTTTAGCCTGGGACACTCAGCGGTTGTGACCTGATGGTACCCAATACAGGCAAACAGACGGCTGTCCCAGCCGGTAACCCAGCACCGTGCGATGTACCACTACAGCACCGATTTCCCAAAGATGAAGGAAACTGTGAGTCAAAACTGACAGCTAAGGATTTCACATGGAAAGACATAAATTAACGTGGATGAGTCTGTAAAAAGACTGCATTAAGTTGCCAAAGAGCCATAATTCCTCCTTCAAGAGAGTCCATCTGGCACAGACTCAGTGCAAAGACAGCAATTAGAACAAAAAAGCAGTAACTAACAAATAGAAATGAGAAGATGGAGGGATTGAGAGCAATTAATATGAATTAGTTTTATAAAGTGCATGAAATACAGAAGGAAAAAAGGCAACTTAAGACAGAAGTCTGACAGAAGAAAACTGGCTGTCAGTTTTAAGGACAAAATAAAGTCTATTTAAGATTGTATTTAGAGAAAAGAAATCCTAGTAACAGTCTGGGGCTTTTAATAGATGGAGACACTAACGCTGTTCACAATTATGGAGAAAAAGCCAGAAATTTTTAATAAATACTCTTCACTGGAGGTCAGAAAGAATCAAGAATTATGTGCCAGACTCATACAGTGATGATGCACTATTTTCCAGTTCATTAGTAATAGATAACAGCAAGTGGGAAAATTTGCTTAAAACCTTCAGTCTACAAAGCTTACACAAAGTGTCCTCAAAGAGCTAACTGAGGAGACCTTTGTCCAGCTAATATAAACAGTGAAATATGTGGATTTATGGAAATTTTTAGAATGAAAAATACCTGGTGCGGTTATTTGATCACCCCCACGGCTGGCTCCCTGTCTCCAGTAGGACCCTGCCAACCTTAATGAGTAGAGACTCCCCACAGTAATGACAAAGTATTGAGGCAGCAGAAACTCCTAAATCTGGAGACCAAGGCTGCGGTAAGATTTGATGATCCTTAACAGCAATTCCACAAGTGATAGGAATCTTCCTGCTCTGGGTTCAAAGCTGGTCTCTTAAGGTGGCCAAATTCGGGGGCAGAGTCTCACACTTTGCTCTAAAGCATCTAGTTCTGGTCTGTTTTGGATATAAGACACTAAACTAATGGGCTTTGGGTCTCATCCAGCCTAGCAATTCCTTCATTCCTGCTAATTAGCTCTGTAACTTGCTCTCTCAAGTGAGGGGTGCGCTTTCTGAGGAGAGCTGAGGCTGCATAATGACTTCTGCCTGCAGAATTAATTCAGCCCAGGGCCATTATAGCTCAAAAAGGGATTAAACATCTTGTGGATGGTCAGGCTGAGTGGTGGCTCATTGGGAAGATGTAGAGAGGCTGCAGGAAGGGTAGGTGTGTTAGTAACACCATCACATTACAGTATCCAGGGCCCTCTCTGCTCTCAGCCCACAGCACAACCCCCCCGACTGTGTGCAATACACCCGAGAACTTAAGCACAGCAACTCAATCAGGTCTGGTTTTAGTTCCCACGGCAGTGTTGAGATCAAAAATGAATAAAAATGGGTTGTGAACGAGGTTTGGTTTGCCATTATTTATACAGGAGGTTTTCTTTGATGTCTTCAGAGTGATTCCATGGTGTGGTCACTTGCCCAAAGCTAAGGTTTAAGCCCTTTCTTTGCCATTAATTTTAGTGACATTACATAAGTCATCCTCACTTCATACCCCAGAAGTGCTACAGTAGAATCTTGGAGTAAATTCTCATTATCATTCAAAAGCCTTTTCTGAGTGCTGGACAATTTTTTTAGAGACTGGATTTAAAATGATCAGGGGTTCTCTTAGCTTTTGTGTCATTGCTTTCCCAGACACTCAGTAATAGCTGCTTATAATAGTTGTTCCGTATGGACACGCATTATCTTGGCTGTGAGCTGCTGTATTGAGGTCTGTCTCTGCTCTCTTTCTTTTGCATGGCAGACACTGTATAAAAATAAATAGGACTGGGCAGCATTTTTCCTACATGGAGAAATGAACTTGCCTGCATTTGCATATTAAAATCTTAGTAAAAATGTGGCTCCTAACCCAATCACTGCCACTTTCAATCACCTGAGACGTAGTGAGATTACTCACTACTAAAAGCTGAACCCAGTAATGGCAAAATAATCAGGAGATTAATTAGTTCTGCTTTGTGTGTGAAACTGTTTCCTTCTTGGTAGCCCTAATTCAGGAAGGCACTTAAGCCCACGATGAACTAAGCATCTGTTTACATATTGTGTTGAACAGGGAAGTTTCCCTGAATCAGTATCTATAAGTATGATATCTTTTTCTTGAGGTGAAAGATTAGGGATACAAACACCTGTCCATGGTGGTTGTTTATTTTTTTTGGTTAGGAACAAAAGCCCTCTATATATTAATTAATTGGGATTATTATTAAAAATCAGTTACAATTAATTCAATACCGAATCAAAACTAGGAATTGGCCATAATACATCATCCAATCCATCTGCCTGGCCTAAGGCAGGGTCAGATCTATGATTAATAAGATTTTATATTGTAGCTCCATGTCTTAGTTTGGGATCAAGTAGAATCTTGGAAGTCAGAAAGAAGTCTTAAAGAGAAAGTACCTTTGAAACAGTAAATTTCTGTGGACTTGGGACACTAATGGAGATGTTGATGTCATTGGGAGTTTCAGGTAGGATACAGGAAAGAGTTCCCAGCACACAAATGCTGATCATTACTTTTTTAGCTTTTCCTTGCGACTTTCTTTTTAACTCCAGCCTCAAGTATTGATATTTGAAGGCCGCCTTTCTTTCTCAGATGTTAATCCCAGGGAGAAGAAGTGTCTCTGATGCCAGTTGTTTGTAGGTGTAGTCCTGAAACACTTGAAGCCACAGCTGCTGGATTTCTGGCTTCCATTAGTCCAAACTGTCACAAGAGGGAAGTGCTAAACGAGCCCTTCTTGGGCAGTTGTTGTTAATGCTTCACAGTTGTATTCCCAGCACAGCTCACGTAGGTTCCAATAGCCAGTACATATCCTGCTGTATGTATTCCTGGCATGCAGAAATCGCCAAAGATCAGAGACCCATGCTGCAAGGCACTGTACAACCCATCACAAAAATGAAATCCTTCCTAAAGAGATACAAGCGTACACAAATATTCATACATGCATATTCCAGGGATACATTTACATATGGTCACTGCCCACATGTACATCTGACATACAATAAGACTGAGTTTTTTCCTTTTTTTTTATTTTTTTTTTTTTAGGGAAGGGGGTCTGTTCTTGCTGAGCTTTAATTTGAAAAACTGGTTGGAACTTGTTAAGTCAATAGTTATTCTTGTGAATGTAGGTCAAACTATTTTCTATTTTTTCCTCTCTCTCTTGGGACTTGGAAGAGGATTTCAGTACTCCAGTACTCCAAGGGTAGAAGCACCGTGCTTTCCATTAGTAAGAGACAACTCTTAGTAACAAAGCAGAAAGACTTGAGGGATTCCAGATGAATGTACTCCTGTGTGCTTAAGTAGGTTTTCCTACAGGGCAACTTTCCTCAAAGCAAGAAATTTGCAGAAATCAAAACTGTCTTCTCAATACACCGTGATTTTCAAAACAGTCTAAGATTTTCACAAAATTTACTGAGAAACTGAGTGTTATGATAAGTGAGTTCAGTATAAGTGCATTCTGTTCTGGTGAGAGCTTTTCTCCACAGCAGAGAGCTGCCCGTTTGCATCCACCTAACAGGTAGTAAATCCCTGGCACTTCTCTGAGCAGGCCATTTGCAGGATCTTGACGTTAGTAACCTGGTTGTAAACACTCCCTTGATGATCAATGGACAGATGGGCACCTCCAGAGGAACATTTTATTTCCAAAGTTCAACGGTCCACAGCAAACTAATTGCCCCATGGGAGTAAAATTGGTGAGGCATACAGTGGTGCAAGGAAGCTCCACTGTAGCTCCAGGCCACCCGCTGCTCCCCAGCCTAAACGACTGGGTATTCATCTACAGCTGCTGATACAAGTGTCCAGAAAAAAATTCACCCAGCTCCGATAACATAATAGAGTGCATTTGAATCTCATTCATTTTATTCTAACTGTATGCTGAACATGTTATTCAACCATATTTTACCATCGCAGTCAGGCTCTCAGAGGGCCTATAGCTTTCTGCCTTCTGCAGACCTCCAGAAATAGATCTCACCTTATCTTTTTAAGGCATTTGCCTTATTAAAGAAAAAAAAAGCAACAACAGTTTCTGCAGTTTCTTTCATCAGTAACTCCAAGAAATCCTTCTGTGCAGCAGGAGCTATCAGCTGTATCAGAAAACTGTATTTATCCACCCACCTCACCAGGCTGAGAACCCTCTGGCATGAGTCACGACTGTTTATGCTCCGTTCTGGGGTTTGGGGGCTTTTCTTTTTTTTTCCCCTTAATGCAGTGGAAGGCTCCAAGACTGGAAACTGCTGGAGAAATATGACTTGATCCACCATAATTTTATTACTGTGAGCTGCTTTTGTAAGATACCATTCCAGGATGTGGACCACTGCTATTTAAACACCACAGGCCTATTTCTTCTTTATACCAAAGCCCTTTACCTCACTCCAGCAGTGTATAAGTTGCCTCCAAGTGTGTGTAAATTCTATTTATAGCTGCCAAAAGCCTCTTAACAGTCGTCTTCTGCTTTAAAGAGGCTTTGCAGTAATTCAGAAATTTTGCAGCTGCTCTCTTTATCTGGCCTGTTATGCTTGCTCTGAGTTATTGATTCTGAAGGGCGTTAGCAACCTATGAAAATAAGACATGGGACAGACTATTAATTCCACCGTGGGTATGAGTCTGTTACAGCACCGGTGATGCAGCACCAGCTTTAGCAGTAACTGTTTTGTGTGGAGATTATGTGTTTGATCATCGGTGTCAAACAAGTTGGCAGCCACCAGAGAGGTGTCACCAAAATGGTGGCCAGACATTCTCAACATCCGTAGCACAAGCAAGATTGTCACATTCCTAATTTTCCCTGCTGCTTAAAATTCTTGGGGCAAGGCTAGTAGGAGCCTAATCTGCCTGAGGCTGTGACAGCCACAGCAGCTCCTGCTCCCGGTGCTGGAGGTCCAGGTGGCATGTGCCACACCGTTGGCAATGTGTACGTAACCAGGTTTCCTCGTAGCTGATTCATCCTCAGGTAAAAGAGCCGAGATGTGAGACTGCAGGGGCAGCTCCCTCGACACTCTGAGACCAACAGGCTGTCAACAGCTCCTGCCATAACCCTCATAAGCTCTTACGTTGGTGGGCCACATGTCTTCTGTCCCTCCAGTCTTGCTAAATGAAAAGAGAAGGTCATGCACGTGCTGGAAGAGAATCCTGATAGAAAAACCGCCATAAGACTTTCAGATGTGCAGTTTTGTTTTGTTTTGTTTTGTTTTCTGAAGAAAAATTAGGACAGTGTGAAAATGATCTACAGGCCACAGCTACAAGGCTGTCCTCCCAGCTCCAGAAAAGGCCCATCAGAATGCAGTGTGAGAGATGGAGCCCCATGGGAATCCCAGCCCAAGAGAGGAGTGCGAAGCAAATTAACTACAGCTCCCTTGAGGCACTGCAGCAGAATTAAAAAACTGAAATATTTTGGGTTTGCCTCGTTTGACAAAAGGCCCAACTTCTTCTGTGGAAAAATAAACTGAAAATATACATTTTGTCATTGTTATCATCAAAAATGTCTGTGGAAAATCTTCAATTCATATCCCCCACACTCCCCAGCTTCCTTGACAGCTGAAAAGTCACGAGATGAAGATAGTTTCCATTCGCTGCTGATCTAAGCACTGTGAGGCTGAAAATCCGACTTCCTACCTCGCTGTTCTCCATTCTGCCAGGGTCTCTGCTTTGAAATGCATTTTTAAAAGCTAGCAGGGCGTCATCTGATGCTGAGCAGCACATCCCTGTACAGCACTCCTCGCCAGCAGACAGGCCCTCCTTGCTCCAGACCTGCTGTGGGACCAGAGGAGATGGTTGCTGCTAAAATTAAGTTGCTTTGCAGCTTTAAATGCAACAGATTTCCGCAGGTAGGGCAAGGCTGGTAGGAGAGGCAGACTGACTCTGTGTGATGGAGGGCTGGTTAGTGAAATATCTTTAAGATTCATAGGCAAGAGCCACTGGTTTTGAGATTAAAATTTAGTTTCCCTCAAAACACCTCAGGACACCGTACAAGCCCCCCTTGCCTGCTGATGCAGCCACCCCCACGCTGATCCGCAGAGCAGGGCACCCTTTGCACCCTGAAACGTGCTGGTGTGGGCAGGTTCGCTGTGTGCTGTGGCAACTTCCCTTGGTGCCCATTTTGCACATCGGTTCAGCTGCAGGCTGATGCATGGCTCTCTGTTGTTGCTTTTTATTTGTTTTTCAAACCTCTTTTCCCAGACTGTTGTGTACCGATAATACCCCTGGCCTTTCCCAGGTGTCTCTCCGTTATTTCTCCAAAATCGAAGAGGGGAGGAGGGGGTTTGCCTGTCTTTGAGCCGGGGAGGGGGAAATAACCAAAATAAGCCACTTTGGCTCAGCTGCTGGGCTGGGTGGGTGCAGGGGTGCCTGTACGCACCCCGGGTTCCTCGCGCTGCTTCTCCTTATTTGGCTGGGAGCTGGAGCGTGCCGGGGATTGGCTGCGCAGAGGGAGCAGGCAGCGGAGATGGAGAAGGAGAAGCAGGCAGAGAGGGTGAAGGGAAGAGAGCTCGGAGATGGAGAAGGAGAAGCAGGCAGAGAGGGTGAGGGGAAGAGAGCTGGCTGCCTGCGGAGTGGCAGCTGACAAGCAAAGCAAAACAACGCTCACGCTCATTGGCATTTGTCAAGCAAATTGCAGCTATTTTTACAGGAGACACTTTGCCTACATCTTAACTATAAGAATCCAGGACCCAATCTAATCTCCCTGAAGTGTAACGAGAAATACCACTTCTGAACTCTCCTTCTCCCCATCTTGCATGTGTTTTCAAGGAGCAGTTGTGCAGAGTCGTGCATAAGCAAGATTTATTGGCCATTAGCAGACTTCAAAATTGTTCTTTTCTGTGCTGCTCTGCCAGGGTGCTCTTTATTCTTATAATGATAGAATTTTTTTTGTCTCCAGAGCTGACATAATTGACACACTGGACAATACAGCCAGCCCTTTCTGGGAATGGCAGACTTGTTGCTCCTCTGTTGGCCAAGCATGCCTTCTTTGTGCAGCGTTATTCCCGCATGGATAGACCCACAAAAACGGTGTGTGATACACAAAGCAACGTCTGTGCTCTCTTGGCTTTGAAGCTCCATTAGGGTTCGTTGCAACATGCCAGTGCCTTTGGAAATGCCATCGAAGGCAGGGGACCGTCTAAGGGGCTGGCAGGGAGGTGGCAGAGAAACAGAGGTGGAAAAAACTAGCCAGGGGTAAGGAGAGGTGATCGGATGTGAGAATGAGGACAGGAAGGGGAGCTGAGGCTGACACTGGAATGGTGAGGTTATCTTGGAGGTAAAGACCAGACTAAATGTCCAGAAACAGATACCTTGGGAAGGTAAACAATTTATATAGCAAGAAGAAGGAAGCCAGAGGTGAGATTCCTGAAAACCTAGAGACATCAGCAGGCAGAAAGAATTCCACACTGACTCTTGAAAGCTGTTCTCAGAGGGTTTGTAATTTCTATTGCTTCACTAGTCCAGCAGAGACAGTTGTCAGTTATTTTTCAAGTTACTGCTTCTGCTTTTCTAGCTTCTGCATGAGACTCAACACAGAGCCTTGGAAATCAAGAGAGCTGTTTCTTCAGGTCTTTCCAGACTATCTCGATGCAGGAAGCACAGGGAAATCTGTCCAGCCTGGTTTTCAGACTTTTGAAATATCTTGGAACAACATGTGAATTTCTGAGGGCTTATCCAAACGAGTCCTGAACACAGCACTTTTGAAGTTTTTCCTATCACAAAGCATCAGGCAGCTTTTTTTCTGTGCAGCTGGCAACTGAATGGCAACGGTCTTGTTGCAGACACGGTTGTTCTGTGGTTGGTTTTGGCCCACAGATGATGTGTGTTGAAAAAAGGCCTGGCAGTTTGTGTCGTGGACCATGGTTCCAGCTGCCAACCCCTGTAACAAACTCACTGCTCAGGCTGACCGGGTGTATCAGGTACTTGAAGTCCTGAAGTGGACAGAGGCTGTGGTGTGACACTGAGAGTAGTGAATAGATCCACGTATGTATGGATGCATGTATCTGTCTATCTATCAAATATTTTTGCAATATCTGGACTACTCTGGGGAGAAAAATTCCCTGTGGAGACCTCCTTCTTCATCAGACTGCATCATCACAACAGGCAGTTCAGACTGAGGGAAAAAAAGAAAGGAACAAGTTTATACAGCTGGTTATCTATCGTGACATGGCCTTGCTGCCTAAGCAGAACATGTGGGTTTATAAACCACGATTTTTCCTTTAGGGTAGATTGGTGTGATTTGTAAATCTCTAATAGGATTTGTCAATCTGCAGCAGGGTTAATAAAATGAGGCTCAGATTTATAAATTGAGAGTAGGGTTTTGCAAATCCATCCTGAGTGGGGGTGGAAATCCTATAGGCCAACTCCTACAGCTGTTGAATGTTTTCATTCTCCATCTGATTTTTAAGAGTGTGATTTTTTTGAAACCAGTCCATATGACTTGGCATATGCAGGTGAGGTTATTGAAATATGAACTAAGGAATAGGACAATTCTTAGGCTTGAAGAGCAAGTCTAGAAATCATGGAAACCATGGAAGAGTTTAATGCATTTTTGTGTATTTTAAATCTATTTTTCCAACCTGTTCTTCCTGTCTCTGCTTGGCTCACTGTTACTGTAAAAACAGCCTGTATGCTTTCTTTCTGCAAACTACCAGTTGAAGAGGTCACAGAGAACAAACCTTGTCCCATGTTACCAACAGATGGAGTGATTTTACTGACACGAGTAAAGAGAAATACCCTTCCACAGAACTATGCTAAGGTGCAAAGTTCAGATTCAAGCCCAGGTTATTAAATCCGATACCAGAATTGATGAGTGAAAATACCTGGCAAATACAGGCAGAGCTTTCAGCTCAGAGCCATACAGTGTGTGACACCTGGGTCTGAGCTGTGCTCTGGCTGCGTTTGCACTGCCGCCTGCCTCCCATCCTGCCTGCTCCTGCGTTGCTGCCCTCTCTGCTCCCGGCTAGCCTGGCCAGGCAATGTCTGAGTGGTGTTTAAACCCTCCGGGAGCCTGCGGAGGGTTTTTTCTGACAGCATTAGGTACCTCTGTGACACTAATCTGGTGAGAACAGACACTGAGGTAGGTCATAGTAGTAAAAGAAACAAAAAATTGCCTTGATTCTCATGCTGCTGAGTGTGGTATGTCATCGCATATTTTAAGGAAACATGTAGGAGGGAACTGTAATGCTAAGAGCTGTAAAATGTCCAGGGCTTGAGCTTGTGTTGTAAAAGATGCAGGCAGTGGTACTGTAGCATCTGATGACTCTCTGGCAGCCTGTGTGAGGTAAATAGGCTGCGGAGAGTTCACGCGTGAGTGAACTGGCGTGCCTAGTGCCCTGTCCCCATGGGGCTGTGCCGCTGCAGCAGGTGCTGGATAAACCGGCAGCGACATCTTCTCTGCTGAAAAGACAGTGAGGGCCTGGGGGAAGGCAGCCCGCGTGCTGCAGGCTGCACCGTGCCACACCAGAGAGCTCTGGTTCTGTGGCTGGCCTTCCCTCAACTGCAGCGAGTCCTAAATTTACCCAGGTTAAGTCCTCTCCCTCCTTACTCCTCGTTAGAGGAGGCTTTGACAGTAACCTGGAAGTAACAGGAACTGCTTCTTCCAGCCTAACCCAGCTTTCAGTTAGTGACAAAGGGAGGAAATATTCAGAGTCCTGAGCTGTTAACTGCCGTCTGCCCTCTGGCAACCTCCCCTGTCATCTGCCTCTCTTCTCCCCATCCCCAAAACACCGCCCTGCTTAGAAACTTCAGGGTCTTACTGAATCCTGTCTGAAAGGCTGGGCAGCATAGCTCGGGCATACCAGGTACTGCAGCATTGCCAGTTCATGACCTTTCAGCTGTTCTGCTGGTTTTAAGCATGAAACGGAGCTTGTGCTGGCTTTTTTAAAGGCTTCAGCCCAGAGCAGCACTGCAATAGGCTTCCTGAAACACGAGGAGAGTCACGGGGGGGAGGCCAGCATCTTGTTGGCACTACCTGGGTTACAAGAGGTCATGCGTGATTCTCAAGTGGTTCAGTATTTTTAAAATGGCAAGTGAATTCCTTTCCCACCTTAACCGCTGCTTTCATAAAACTATGAGGAGGTGACTTGCTTGAGTTTGCTGGCAATGCTGTTGCAGCATGAACAAGGATTGTTGATCACGGCCCTTACCTTGTGTAAACAGTGACACACGCTGGTTTGTACTACTGCCATCCCTCTCGTTGGGGCAAGAACATAGCTCTTCCATTGCAAAAGGCTTTTTGTGGAGCAGTCTAGTTCATCAGCATGAAAAAGGGCTTGTTCTAGTTATGCAAAACCCATTAAGAAAGACTTTTTTTTTTTTTTTAATTTTCCTTTATTTAAAAAATTCTTTTCATCACAGCCTTAAAATCAATCAAAATAAACAGAGCTGCAGCAGACTGGAATAATGTCCCAGAGTCTGTACATATGGAAGGTTTAATTTACATAAAAATCAGTGCAGTATTTGTTTCCAAAAGCAACAACCCATTGCATTCCCCCCCTCCCAAATCCCCTTTTTAAGAAGAGGAAAGGAGAACCTGAAATACAAGTCAAAGACAAAAAGAATTGATAGATCAAGCAACAATAAAATCAGTATCATGTTTGTAAATGAAATGTTCTTTTGAGCAGTTGCAGCAAAAAATAGCACCTTCAAAGCCCCTTTGTACAGTATCTGTGGAAACCAAGGCTTACCAAGGAGTTTAAGTGAGTTAGAGACGTGACATGATGTTTTGCTTATGGACAAGAATCATCTTCTCCAACTTGTAGCTGTTTGGGTTTGCATACAGTTAATGGAAAGAAATTGGTATCTGTTGAGGGTGACTTATTCATCCCAAGATAAGCACTGAAAATAGTTTAGATCTGCTGGAGATGCCATTTCTGTGGAAGGAAGCCAAATGACTACAGGTAGGCAAAATTCATCCCTTCCTGACTGACCTGACTGTCAATGGCATTTGTACTCCTAAACCATTTAGGTGTTCTTGGAGAAGGGAGGGACCCAAGCCCTTACATTCCCTTCCAACTTTTTTGAAAACTTTTGTTTTGCTCTGAGCTGTGGCTTGTTAGGGGATAAATGCCATGTGGCTCGTTAGACATTGAGTATTCATAAAGTTCAGGGTCAGATCCCCATTCACTACCTTGGTTTGCAAACAATTTGATTCCTTCGATTACTGGATACAGAAAAGTGAAAGAGGAGAATGTTCCTTTCTCACACAGCAAAGTAGACATAAAGGTTAATCTTGGGGATTTCTGATTAAATGGATTTTGAACCTTTCTCATATCTACGCATCCTTGTGCTTTGAAGTTCTCCTGGAGCTGGTCTTTGCTGGGTAATGAATCAAAGCTTAAGTGTAGAGGATCTTTGGATTTCCAAGTAAAATGGGAGACAGGACACTGGGGTCAGTGAGCTCATCCGCCTTGTGCATCAGGGATTTCCAAGCAGGCGGGCAGGGCTGCTGCAGCCTAGCAAGCCACTCAGCATGGATTGCAAGTGTCGTAGCATCCTTCAGAGGACTCCTGAATACAGCTGCCTGGTTCCAGCATCAGTCTTTGCCAGTTGTGTGGATCAGGTCCTCATGCATGTATTCCTACAAGTTTCATGGCTGATGTAAGTTAATGCAGCTCTGTGGAAGCTGGCACAACTGAGGGCTGTTCGTGGCTGTTCATCATCTGGCCTGGACCAGCTGCTTCTCACAGGGCTGGAGCTTTTGGTGATTTGATGAGGACTGGGTTGACAGATCAACATGTCCCTAATCTGCCCGCACTGCTGTACTTCAAGACTAAGCAAACCTTCCAGCAAATAACTAAAAATCTTGAGTCCCTGAGATCCTTTGCTTTTGCCAGAAGGTTGGGAATTGGCCTGGGTTATTGGATGGGCTGGGCTGTGACACTGCAGCATCACACCCACCCTGTTGCAGCATGGAGAACCAATCTGCAGGCTCTGCTACAGGAGCCAGGTTCAGTCAAATGCTTCAGCGCATGCTCAGAGCTATCATGTCAGTGAAGGAGGTGCCTGGAAACTACATGGAGCAGGAGCACCCTGAACTTAACCGATCCATGCACAGGCCCTGGGATGCTTGGAGCGGCCTCTCAGCCCACAGCTGGCTTTTCTGCTCCTCCTGTGCTCCACTCGCTTATTTAACAGAAAAGAGATGAATGGTGGCAGGAACAGCATTCCTCCCTTCCCTCTCCCATCCTTCTTTCCACCAGTACATGCCCTCCTTGAACAAGCCAGCACAGTCTCCTAGAGCACACTTCCCCGGGGTGTTGCCTGCTGGTTTTTTTAAGACTTGTGTAATTGTCTCTAAACCCTCTCCTTTCCCACTCCATCGCCCCCAGCTTTGCTCCATTTCCATCAGAGTCACTGCTCAGTTCTTCCCAGGGCCTTTTGTTCACTATGGGTTCTTGCAGCTCAGATACAAATAGCTCCGGTCCTCTGGAAGCTATTCATTATTTATTCTAGGTGGAGCACAGGGGCCCTGCTTCTTCCCAGCTTTGCCAGTTGAAATTCCATGCCCGTTTGGTGGGTGGGGAGGGGCAGGTGGTTGATGTCTTCTGCTCTTGGGGCCCAGATGTGGAGGTGAGGTGAAATTCCCAAAGATAGGTAGCTTCCAAACCTTCTAGGAGTACGTGGCTGAAAGAATCCCAGGGCCCTGAGGAGAGGGGGAGGAAGGCTGATGCCTTGTTTACTGCCTGCCAGGTGCTGGCACACTCCTCCCCGCAGGGCTGGACGGTGTGTAAGCAGGCAGGGGGAGCTTGTGATGCAAACCCCATGAGCAGAGCTCTGCTGAGAGTCTCTAATTAGGGGTGCGGTCCCCCTTCCTCCAGTGGATCTCTGCCACTTATAAATTGGGAGGAAGCTTTCTTTAAAGGGGCTTTCCGTCTTTTTTTTGGAGGGTCATGGGAGCTGTGAACTGTTTCCCTACAATGGAAAGTTGTTTCCTATTGCAAAAACAGGCAAGCAAGTACAAGCTTCTAAATTTTAAATTTAAAAACATTCCACGGCCAGATCAAGGGCAGGTTCCTTCGTACATTACAGCTATGCAAAAAGAAGAATTTGGGGAGGGGGATTTAGCCAAAGTCCTAAATAATGCTCAACGTTTTAACACCTGAGAAACAAGCATGTGGCAGGGGCGCTTCAGGAAACGGCTTCCACTCTGTGCTGTGCTCTGCGCTAAGTGAAACCCTCAGGCGCAAAACCATAACGAAGTTATTGCTCAGCTAAGGAATCCCCTGCTTTTTCTCTGGACCCTGAACATGTGAATGCTGGACACCATGACAGCATTGATGCGAGGGATGTCCAGCTTTGTCACCTAGGCGCACTCTGACCCGGCAGATAGCGAAGACCCTGTGGCTCCATCCCAGCTGGCATGTCTGGTGTTCCGGCTGTTTCCCTAAACCAGCCCCTTGTGTCTCTAAGTGAGCCTGGGAGCTGCCTAATGCCGCAGAGTTTGGGCTGCGGAGTCTTTGGGATCAGGCGGTCTCTCTGCACAGCATCACCTTGCTCTGTCTGCTCGTGTGATACCTCAGATACCTCAGCAATGAGACGAGGGTGAGGTCGTGTGTGTGTGTGTGTGTGTGTGTGTGTTTAGGGGCCATCAGGGTTGTTCAGCCAAACCTGACCTTGACAAGCATCTTGCAGTTAGGTGAAGTGAGAGCCCCTGGTTAATCACCCAGTTCCTGCTCTCCCATCACCCTTCTGAGCAGAGAATGAGACCGGAGGAGCTTTGGAAGCTGGGAGCTGCTGAATTGCAAACGTAAACTGAGATAGAAACGACGGAGAGTGTGAAGGAGAGGAGCAAATGGGCAGTCATCTTCCTTCTCGTTGAAGCCTGTGGGAGGTGGTTCAGGGGACCGGTTCCGCCAGAATCCAGGGTTCCTCCAAGACCCAGATGTGCTGCTCAGCTGGTGGATTTCACAGGGGAAGACGGAGGAGGAGGAGGAAGAGAGCAGGTCTGAGACTGCTGAAGTGCTCAGGGCTCTGAGTGGATTTGCCATTTCATTGTTAATGTTTTTCATTGTAAACGTTTGCATAACACTGCAGATGACAGCTGAAAGGGAAGAAAGTCAGAAATCAAAATGAAAGACTTTTGGGAATGCCCCTGAAGGAGAAGTTGGGAATGATTTTCTGGAATAAAAGCAGTCTGGAAATTTCCTTTGTCAAAGGGAGTTTCAATCCTCTATACAGCTCAACACCTTAATCCCTGAGTTCTGTTTTAGGCAGACAGCGCAGCCCCCACCTCCCCCAGGCACACACAGAAGTCAAACCTCAGTCAGCACTTCTATGATACCAATTCCTATTTTACATTTATAGCTGTTCCTGCACCAACTACTTCAGGCATTCAGCTCACTCTGATTTATGTGTCAGCTCTTCAATATACAGAGAATTGAGACTTTTCATCCTCATCCTTTCAATGATACCAAACATGGGTGCTGCAAATAGACTCGGTCGGTAAGCCCTGACCCCCCTCCCTATCGCAGATGCTCATTCCCTCGAGAGCCAGCCTGACAGCTCCCGCGGCTGCCGCAGTGCTGCGCTCAGCATGGCGAGGGCCATCTGCCTGCCCTTCGTGGGGTCATGTCAAGCGCAGCCCTTGGAGGACAGGCTTTCTTCAGCTTGGAGATTCCCTCCAGGCTCAGGCATGTGGTGCATGAAGCAGAAAGAGATCTTGCTCTTCAAATTCTTGAACTGCTTTTATAAAAATGATTTGCTTATGTTTGACATGGCTTGTTCCCCTTGCAAATTTTTCCTTGCTAGGCTGTGAAGCATCCCAGGCGCACGCTCGCATGGGGTGTGCCTGCTGAGCCACCGTGCCTACCGATTTATTCTTGGCATAGCCACCAGCTGAGTGCCGTGGTGCAGCCAGGTGAAGGGTGCCCGTGGGCACAGGCAGACGCAGCCATCTGTGGGGACGCTTCCTCTGTGGAGAGGCTGGGGCAGGTGCAGCAAGAGGAAGGGAGACCAGAGGGAAAGATTTAAGCACCACGTAGGCATGAAAGCAAAATACAAAACCTGTCAGCCTCCAGGTGGACTCTGCCCTTCATCCTGTTGTGTAGAGACCAGGCATAAAGAAACTCTTCATTTTCAACTTTGTTTTATTCACATGTTAACATCTGCTCTTCCTGAAAAATTGCTGCCCAGTGCCCAGGGCAATTCTGAGGGACTTTTTGACGAGAACAGCCATGCTCCCAGAGAGTTCGGAAGCTGAGATTACCACTACAGCACTTGAGCTTAGTGTCTTGGAGGTGACTGGGAGGTTTTCACAGGTTGCAAAGTGCAGTCTTCCTGTAGGCTTGGGGACTGAAGCTTGAATTTTCTGTCCTTGATTTTCTAGGCTGTGATGGGAGTGAGGGTAAATTCCTGCCTCTGGTCCATCTGAGTTGTCTGAGGTGCTGGGGAGGAGGCCACGGGCCAGGCCTCAGAGAACAGTAAACCCTCGTTCTTGGCTATTGTGAAGCACCTCAGCGTTCAGGCATGTTTTCTGTTTGAGTAGCTTGCATGATAAAACTCGAGCAGGCTCCTGAACCCTCACAATGCTCCAAAAATTCTGCTGGAATCAAAGGTTCCAGTGGCAATTCAAGGACAATTCCCTTCCTTCGATGACTTAGGGGTGTTACAGTACAAAAACTGCAAATCTATTCACAAAGAAGATCCCTTTTTATCGCAGCATCATGAATTCCTCCCCATCCCCTGGTGCAAGGACCCCGCTGGGCAGTAGCGAGCTGGGCTGGAAGGAGCTTCTCCCTGCAGCCCACCCTCCCTGGTGTGAATGGCTTCCTCGGCATAGGTGTGCTGATAAGAGACTACAGAGAATCACTGAAATTGCGGCTGAATCGTTTTTATTATTGCGGTTTGTAGGGTTTTTGGGAAAAAAGCAAAATTTCTACTTAGTCCTTTTGAACGTGGTTCAGTTAGAGAAAATAACGGTGCAAACTGCTCTGTGTTCCGCGCCTTCCTTAGCCATTTAGATGATTAAATAGAGAGTAAACTGTCGCTAACTGTGATCTGTCAATGAACTGCACCCACTGGGTGGGAGGAAACAGGCTCAACCCACTTCTCCCTGCCCTCGGGAACGGTCCCCTCCGGCAGTCCCAGCCACAGCTTCCCCATCGGTTCTCTGCTCGGGAAGCTGTGCTCAAGAAGGGAAGAAACAGCAGCACTAACGTGACTGGCATGTTTTCCATCCACATGCCATTCTTGCTCATAATTGGCTTTTTGTCTCTAATCCCAGAAGCGGGATTGACAGAGGGGAGAACTTTGCGAAATTTAAAATAAATAACAAAAGGCTAAAAAGAGGGCAGAATTACAGTCCATGTGGGAGAAGGGGAGAGAGAGATTGCGATCCTCTCAATTTGTGTGGTGTCTATAATTAGAGGCTCCTAATATAGGAATGAGTTTATAGATATTCTTGTGAAGCATCTAATAATATACAGAACCCTCTGCTCTGGCTCTGGTGTATGCCTGGGTCTCTTAGCCATGACCCAGTAATACACAGTGCTCGGCAGCACGGAGCCGGAGCCCAGGGCTGAAGTTTTCACAGCTTGGTAATCAGACCCGGTTGGAGCCTAGCATTTCTGCCTTGTGAAGAATTCCACAGCTCAAGTTTAATTTTGTTTTGAATGAAAACAATGTAAAAATTGCCTGTGGAAAAAATTGTCAGGCTTCTTGAAGGGGAGCAGTTGGTAAAACAAAATGTTTTATTTTGACTTGGTGAGATTTTTAAGGAAAAATTCACATTTTGTATAATACAAAAATATTCCCAAGTGAAAAATACACGTTGTCTACTCTGAAAACTCATGGGTTTTTTTCTTCCTAAGTTATTCCTTTTCCCTCGACCCCATCAGAAATTATGCTTTCTAACAGAGAACATATTCTGAAAGAAAGTTTCCAATCAGTTTTGGAAATCGTAAATTTTCACAGGGTTCTATTCAGCAGTGATGAGCTGAGGTGGAGAGAAGGGAGGGAGAAGCCGATGTATGGATCAGATCTGGGAACTCATGTTGTACAGTTTGAAAAATTGCCCTAAATCACATGTCATACATGTGCAAGCCTGATGTGCTCCGCTCCCCTGCAGAGTGGAGGAGAAGAGCCTGGGGTAAGACATGGTTGCACCGTGGCTCAGTACCCAGGCAGCGTTCTGCTGTCCACACGGAAATGCGGCACCTAGAGCTGCATTGAACTTGGCCCCGTAAGTTTTCAGAGTAGAACTAGGAAAATGCCTCCTGGGTTTTGGCAGGATGAGAACTGCAGTTCATCCTAGGTTGGAAGTAGTTTCTTCCTTATTCCCAAGTCAGCTCCATCATTTCCTCCAGATCTTGCTCTAGTTACAAATAAACAGGCTCGCACAGGTCAGTCTGGAGAGCAGAAACGGTCCCGTATTTCTGCCCAGCTCTGGTAGGTGCGCAGTGCATCCCTTTTCTCTGGGCAGCAGAGACCTGAAGATGGCAACGCTGTGTCCAGACATCCAGGTCTCATGGGATGTGATTCAGCTCCATAATCTTGGGGAGGCAGCAGTGAAACAAAGATGCCCTTGGCTACCTGTCTAGCAAAAAGTCACCTGTTTTGGGTGACTGCTCAGTGTTTCATCCCTGCCTCTAGCACTGTTTTGACCCTCTTAATCAGCCAATTTTTATATTACCTTGTTGCTTAAGAAAGACTGGAGAGTGTTTAACGACCCCTGTACAGTCAGGATTGGGTGTGTTTTCATGCTTACATTTTGATGTCAGTCCAGTAAGCCAGTCACAACACACATCCATCCCAACTGAGTGCGAGTCAAACCTCCAGGTTTTTAGACTAGCTTTCTTATTTTGAAAACAGGGCTGATCTTAATGCTGAATGTCACATCTGGAAAATATTTGCATATTTTTCTTGTTCTCTCAATCAAAGAGCCGAATGGGAAGGGTTTTATCAGAGTGGCTCACATGCATTCTTTTTAAATCTCTTTTAGGGATTATGTTTTTTCCTCTGATGCATCCAAACAGATCCTTCAAGTGATAGAAAAGGTAAGAAAAAAACCTGAAAAGAACAAAGATGATGAAAGGGTGACATGCATACCCCTGGATGGTTGTAACATGCAGCTCTGTGACAAGACCTTAGGGGCATGAGTGATGCCTTTTCAAAACTGTCCTTGAAGAGTGGGCAAAAAGCTGTGCTAGAGTCAGGAACAAGGAAAAAAGATCGTTGCAAGGGCCAGATCTGAAGTTTGTAAATAATAAGATCTTCAGGAATCTAATGCCAACAGTAATATTTCTACCAGTAATTCTAACGGGAAAGTGGGAGTAGGACTAATTAAAAAAAAACATAAATGCTTTCTTTGCACCGCTGGCAACTATACATCAGCAACATGAGCCTGAATAGTAAAGCTGACCAGACACAAGTGGAAGTAACCAATCTCCTTTCCAAGGGAGGTCAACCATTAAAAGAAAATAGACAACACCAACTGCGACCAGCAAATAACTCTGTTGGTTTTAATATTTTCATGGATCATTTGCAATGTAGGAAAGGGAATTCGGTTTCCTTTTTTTGAAAAAAGCAACAGTTGGATGTTACCGCATAGGTGTACTTTAAGCCCTGTGAGACATCTTAACACCCTCCTTTCTTGTCTTTCTGCTTAAAGGCGTGAAAACTGAGCCACCTATTTAGCAAAGTGCTTGGCAGCACCAAGAGGAGGGTATTTGAGCTCTCTTACAGGCTCAGCTTTCGTTTCAGTAGGCCTGATTCTGATCTTAGGGGAGCAGCAAGGACTATCTGTTGCAGTCCAACTGGCAGAAACCGAGACTGTGCATGCATGAGAGAACAGAATCAAACCTACCAAAACGGCTCTTGGCTCTTGGTTTCCGGCTGCCGCCTGTACACAACCCTGATTTTTCCATTTCCCCTCAGCTCAAAGAAAAGGAGAAAATAAAAAAAGAGGAAATGAAAATGGAAAAGCCAGAAAACAACCCCCCCAAACAACCCACGTGGGCTGTCTGTTAGATTCAAGGCTTTGATCCTCTATTTGCACAGAAAGGAAGACATATAGCTGCTAACTCCCATTGCACAGGGCCAAGGGGGTTCTGTAAAGCATCAACGGACAGACAGGATTAGTTTGAACACAGATTGCATACCTGTTACCCTCTTTCTGGAGGGCTGTATATGTACCACAAGAATAACAGCTGCCGACCCCAGGAGTTCACAAAAGGGACCTGTGCCAGGACAGAACCCCGCTAGCTGCAGTCCAGCGAGTGCCTCTGACGACTCGCGTAAAACTTGAGGTCAGCCTGAACATCCAAGAGTCTTCAAGACAGTTCCTGGATAAAGGGGACTTCCAAGCATTGGCTGGGACGGACACCTTTTTTTATCATTTATTTCCAAGAGGACGGTGAGGGAACAAGACGAGACTCTTGGTCAAGGAGCTGTAATGCAGGATACAGCTCAGACGTTAGAGCAGCAAAGCCAGGGCTTATACAGCGCAAGAGCATCTGTCCCCATTGTTATGCACGTGCTGCTCCAGGCATGCAGGGCCATTTTCTAGGAACTGGTGCTTTCTTCCGTCCTCCAAGCATGACAGAAGTTGGGGGCCTGCGGTGCAAAGGGTGCTCTTTAAAAAAGGAGGTATAAACTGTAACTGAATTTATTGGAACACAGGGTTGTTTCATCAGGGGATGTGATGGAGGAAAGGAAGGGTTCAAGCTTTGAGAAGCAAATTTGGGTAAGAACAGGCACCTTTTCACTCTTTTGAACACTGTAAATAATAATAATTAAAAAAAAAAGACCAAATGGCCGCCCTCCCCGTCCCTCCCTCCCAATCCCAAGGCTTGCCTTCACATCATGCTCTTCCTGTACTGAGACTGTGAGCTCTGTTTGGGTTTTGAGTCCGATTGCTGCAGTTCAAACTGTTTGTACAGGTCCCTCAACTCTTTGATCTCCTGCAGCACCCTCTTGGCTTGGCTCCAGGTGGAGGAAGCCTCCCCCAGCAACCTCTCAGATTCCTGCAGGATCCTTTCAGAGTCCGACTTGGAAGATGATGAGGAAGAAGAGGTGGTGATGGTGGTGGTGCTGGTGTTGGAATCCTTGGTCTTTCTCTTGCCTTCTCCGTAGCCCTTCACCTCTGTCAGCAGTTCCTGAGTTTTTTCCAGTTTCAGTGCAACCAGTTCTTGTATCCGGGACAGCTGCTCTGGTTCTGCTGAGGCAAACTGAGCCTCCAGCCCCCTCCTCAGCACCGCCCGGTGCGTGGAAGAGTCCCGTCGAGACAGAATTTCTTCCATGGAGGCACATTTATTCTTTTCTGAGTGCGAGAGCTTTTTGGGGACCTGTGGTGTGTACATGGTCCCTTTGTCAAAGGAGTCATTGCGCTGCCCGGATCTGTCCCATGAGGTCACCTCCCGTCTTGGGAGGCTCCCTGTCCGGCCTTTCTCTGATGACTTGACGTTCTCTGAATCTGACCGGCGCCGTCCAGCAGTAAGATGTGCCACTGATTTATCCAGATCCACCCGGAAACTCTCTTCGCAGGTACTGTGATCCTCTGGAGAGGCGTCTTCCTCCTGGATCAGGTCGAGTGTCAGCATGCCATCAGAGGTTGAGGTAGATGCCTGAAGAAACAAAGAAGAGCTGTGTTGCCACAGGGAAAGGCATGGCTGCACGCTACTTCTGAGTGGCTCTTACACCAAAGATATGCATCACCTGTGCCGGGATGCAAAAATGGACCAGGAATACTAGCAAGTGTGACCTAGTGACAGACCCCCAGCTATGCTGGGTCTGTGGCTCTAGCTGAGATGTGGATGAGCTGAGCAGCCTTGGACAAGCCATCTGCGCTAACCCATGACGGAGCTCCCCAGCTGGATGGCTATTCTCCATCAGGAGCCTGAAGGAGCATTTCATTTTAAGCATCAGGAAAATGGGTGTGAGCGGTGGCAAGCAACCACTTTGCAAAAGGGTTTGCACAATGCAATGGTCTACAAGAACGGAGGACTAGACCTGATGACCCAGGACAGCCCTGGGTCTTATGACAATTTTGAGTTCAGGCCAGAGCTCAAACATCAAGTCTTCTTGCATTCACTTATAAATGAAATCGTTACAAGGGAATTTTACCAAAACAGGTGCCTGGAATTTGTTATACGTACCACAGCCATCAAATGTCCCCGTGTTGGAGGGCGTCGGGAATGCTGTATTTTTGCTCTGTCACGTGTTGGGTGGGCGAGGTAGCTGTCCTCTTCGACAGTAACCTAAAGTGGTGACAAAGGCTAGTGAACATCTGGGAGCATAGGACATATGAGCCATTCCTAGTTTCCGTAGCTGTGATCAGCCAGATGCACTATGGCAGATCATTTGTTCCTCCAGGATTCCCTTTGTCTTGTGACCCGGCCATATGCTGAGGGTGAACTTCTCCCGTGTACCACTGGGCCAGGCTCCTTCGCTAAAGGCTGTCAGGCAGCAGCTTGGGTTGCAAACAGTGAACCCTGAACTCAAACACAGAGTCTGCAGTTCTGCAGTGCGAATGTTTGCTGAACAGGAGGCGAGCTGTGATCACCACCTGAACCAGACCTAGCACTGAGCTGGAATGAGGAAGGTGATGGGTTCCCGACGTGCTACCTCGCTGGACTGCTGCGGCTTCGAGCGGGGCCAGGACCGCAGTCCGGGAGCACAGCCTGGCTACCTGGTGTGCCTGGATGGCTAGAGCCTGTGACGCTCTGCCTAGGGAGTGTGCCCAGGCACACACAGACTGATAGCTTTTTAAAACCTGCCTGCACAGTGTGGTCCCGAGGGCCATCACTGGTCCTGGACGTGCTGGTGGGAGTCGCTGATCTACATGCTTACAGGAGATCTGCAGGCAGAGCCAGCAGGGAGCAGGCTGTGGGAATCCAGCATTCGAGGAGCCTGAGAGCATTTCCCTGGTCTCTCCCCTCTGTGCCTTGATGGGATCCAATCTACTTAAGTCATTCCTGACAATTATCTGTTGAATCTGTTTGTAAAGATTTCAGTGGCAGACTCTCCTTGAAGCAATCTATACTATTGTTTGCTATGCTGCTTTCTGCTCTAAAGCTATTCCTATGGTCTGACCTTCATTTTCTTTCACTACAGGGTTTTGTGCTGCCATCCAAGAGAACAAACAGCATCACAGCAGTGGGCCGCCTGTATTGCGGGAAGTTGAATGTGGATGAGATAGATCTGAGACAGATCTAAGCTGAAGAATAGTTGTCATGAAGCATTAATGTGAGGCAGCGTTGAAACTGCAGCCCTGGTAGCGAAGGGCACAGCCTGCTCAAGGTGATTATCATTCACACTGGAATGAACTATGTGGGAATGCTTGTTCTGATCTAAACCTGGCCTCTGTCGGCTCAGCTGCGCTTGTAAGTGTACACTTTGTCTCTGGGAGGAGGCTGAATTGAAGTTGCTTTGTTCTTTTTTCTAGTAGAAGCTGCTTTGCATAATTGTGGTAGTTACTTTGGGAGTTTCATGCAGCAATAATGCTGCCACTTTGGAAGCGGTAGGAGCTATGCTAGTTATGCTTGGTGTGGACACGTTCTCAAGTAGGCAGGGCTGTACTGTTCCAGGGTCCTATTGCTGTCCCACAGCGCACACCAAAGCCTCATCTCTCTTGTTGTCCCTTCTTTTTTCACTAAATAGAGGACCTGACCTGTCTTGACAGAAATATATGTGCCACACAGTGCTGAGAAGGCAAGATTAAACATTCCTGGTTTGACCCTTGGACAGTAGGAAAGGATCTGCAAAGTTTAAATGCCCAGTTCGTGCCCTTCCTTCAACCGCAGCAGTGGAAATGGGCCTGTCTCTTGGAGATGGTGACTGAGAGGGGAGGGGTGGGTGGGATGAAGATGGACTGAGTGGGGCTGACAGATGGTGCCATGCTATTAGGGTGCTCTGAAGATAGCCTGGGACTATATTGGTTTACAGTTAATACCTTAATTCAGTTCCACTGCTTAAAGCTCCTTTGCAAACACGACCACACTGCATGTTCACTCAGGAGCAGCGGACAAGAGGAAAGTCTCTCCAAAGCCCTGGGAAACCGTTCCTGAGTCCCACCATCCCTGTGCGAGGCAAGGCTGGGCTCTGAGGTGAAGGCGTTTGACTGGGGCTGGGGTGCGCCAGGGAGGGGACAGAGCCTTGGCAGCTGCCCCTTGCCCTTGCTTTGCAATCAGTGCTACATGTTCATCCCGAGGCTGGGAGGATCGAACTACCCCAGACTTTCAGAAGAGCCCACTCTATAGGTGTTGGCGGCTGTGTTTGAGTGCAGTCCGCAAAAACGCAACGGCTCTGCACTCCCTTTAGGTAGGAAATGGAGAGGGTAGGAGGGGCTGCTGCTGTCTTCAGCAGTCTAAAATCTTCACCCAAGATTAAAGTTGAGACAACGGAGCCTGGGTCCAGCCCTCAGAGTTCTGCTCACCTCATCTAAGATGCGGTTTTTAGCACGTGTAATTGCAGAGTTGAGGGCATTAATCCAGGACTCCTTCTCTTCTGGACTCACAGCCAGGAAGATCAGATTTGGTGCCTACAAAAGAGGGAATTCAGGTCAGTGCCAGTGACTAAACTCATACAGAGATGCTTTCACAGTGTCCCTGCCCACAGAGAAGCTACACGGCCGTTACAGCTGGCTCGCCTTAGTGGGAAAATGCAAAGCAGACCTGATCCTCCAGTCCTGCAAAACGGCGCTGGTCTGCCACACACTGCACCTGGCCTCTCTGCTTCTTGGCAGCCCTTTGCAAAGCAAACCATGATTCCTCACAGTACCCAGCTTTTCAAACCAAAAGCTGTGTACCATATTTACTTCCCTCGTGGCTGCAGTTCCTCCTTCCCCCTCTTTGCCTTCCCACACACTATCCTAGATTTTGCCCTCATCAAACGATGACGCAGCCTTTCTGTGCATCTGCTGCTCACATGCGATTTATCTGTTGCCACCTCAGACTTTTGAAAGAGTCTGTTAGACAAGCAGCTAAGTAGGTACCCACAGAAGGAGCCGGATTTTCCGTACTTTGATATGTCAGATGCACAGTGAGGGCAGAGCAGTTCTGAAAATATGGCAATTACAGGGAATCCAGGATCCTTAGGGGTTTTTTAAGTTTGATACTCAGTCAAAATGAGTTTTAGCCTCCACAACGTTTTGTTCCATTGCTCAGGGCGCTTGGGGACAGTGCAGCTGCTTTCCATTTTCCCTTTCTCTTCCCTCTTCGTGTTTCATGGTGTTATGCAATCCTTATCAAAGTGTGGGGTGGGCAAGCCTGGTCTACTGAAACAAGTCAGAATGAATAGTGTAAATCCAGCTCACGTGTGTGGCTGTGGGTGGGTGCGTGCCAGAGACAGCTTGTAGTTAGAGACTGGCTCTCTTTTTGCAGTGGCAACTGAGACCTCATGGGCAGTCCTGCCCCTAGGTAGCAATGACCCCATTCTGGCACTTCTTAGCTTTTATCTGGTCAGAAAGTACTCCTGGGACAAATTCCTGTGCAGCTCTTTTGATGCTGTGCAAATCTGGGCAGCAGACCCAAGGACCATCAGCATCCCTCCCTTCCCTGCCTCCCCCTGTGAATAAATGAGTGCAGTCAGCTAAAGCACAGCTGCCAGGAGTGGTGGCAGTAAAAATGCTTTGTCCTTGCTCCTGGCAAATGTTCTGATGCCTTCCTTTCCCAGAGTCAGAATACTCTCAGGTAAACGGATCCAGAGCTAAGTGCTTGGTCACATTTCCTTAGTACACCAGAGGCCTGAGTCCTCCCCCACCAGAAACACTCCTTCTCTCTCCATCTCTCACTGTCGCTATCAGTCCTGACATGGTAAATGGGTGTTCATATATTTTGAACTACGAGACTTAATCTGGAGCCGACACAACTCAGCCTACCCAGTTTCACCCCCCCAGTTACTGCCTCAAGCCCTCAGGCCTGCAGTAGGTAATGGAGGCAGCCCGGTCTCCACCAAGAGCTAATGGCTTCCTCGGGCTGACTGCGTGCTTGCGAGCAAAGCGTACCGTGTTTCCAGGCTGTCTGGAGTGGGCGAGGGTAAATTTGCTGTGGTTCTTTTTGCTTCTGCTTTTGGACTTCCTGAGCTCTTCACATTTCTCATAGTCACTCAGGTCAAACATTTCCTGTATGTTTTTTTCATCTTTTACCTGCAAAACAAAAGTAAAATTACAGCCTTGCAGATGTCGGCGAGGCAGTAATGGGGCTGCTGCTGCTCCAAGCCAGCGGGGTGCCTGGCTGGAGCTGCTGGCTGCACAGGGGGGTTGAATGTGCAGAATGTGTGCTGGAGCCTCTGGTGTGTTACGTGGTCGCCGAAACATTGTGTGAGAATCTTTCAACTTCAGACACAAATGCAGTAATGGCACTGTTATCTGGGGAGTGCTACACTTGGTTTTGGGTAGGAGAAGCAGAGATTTTCAACATGATAGTTCTGACTCGAGTCTCTTCTGGAATGAGGGGGATGTATTTAGAAGGATAAGTTGAAAATCACGGTCTCTTAGGTTAATTCCTGCTTTGCTATGGATTCCTTTGGGACTTAACTGCCTTTCCCACCCCCAGACTTACTGGGGCTAGTACATGCAGGTGTGATCAGACACAGTGTTTATGCTTGTGGACCCCCAAAATGAACAGGATTTACTCCAGCAGCAAGGAGAGGACCCTGTCTGCTAGGAGGAGGTTCATGCGGAGGTGGAGATGCTGGGAGGAGGTGGACTTTCATCTGTTGATTAAAGGGGGCAAGCATATTAGCGCTTGTTGCTTTTCTGGAGACAGCATAACAAAAGTTTGAGGGATAAAGATTAGCACTTCCTATTTTTAACCTAGTGGTATTACTGAAGCCTGTGCTGACAGCTGATTTGGGGGGTGGATGCAGCACATCCAGTCCCAGATTACTGACACGATGCGTGTGCTGCTCACCCCCGCTGCTGAGCCTCATCCCAGGGGAAGGGGCTGTGGGCAGAATTCACCCAGGCACCAGGGACTGCCCAGCTCATGGGTCCTGTTTTGGCAGCTGCTTGCCAGGCTTCCACTGCTGGGTGGCTGGCCAGGCCCCCGGAGACCATTGGCAGCCAGGGGATTCATGGAAGGTTTCAAGAAGGAAGAGAGTGCTAGGGCTTAGCCTTCACTGACAGAAGCACTTCTTGGTTGTCCTTTAGAGAGTCATCGAGTGGCCTCTTTGCAGCTTTTACAAGATCTCGCTTTCTCTAGGTCTGTTCCCCAACACTTTCCATATTAGCCTCAGCTAATATAAATACAGCTACAGATAAATATTGCAGAGGCTTAAATTAAAGGTGGGACTTGTACAGGGTCACGAAGGCTGTGGCTGAGCTGGGGAGGAATTCAAGGTTCTTGGTACTGTCCTGTGACAGACAGACCCCTGACCTGAAGGTGCCGTCACTCAGGGGACTCTTGGAGCAAAGAAGAGAACGCACAGCCTGTCTTCTGCCTGCCCCCCTTTAGTTTTGCATGGCCTTCCTTTTCTCTGCTCTCCTTAATGCACTGTCCTCACACCCCACTCATGCGCCAGGGCAGCTCTGCTCTTTCCATGGTAAACAGGAGGAATGTTGGTAACTGAGATGGGAGAGAACTTGGTTTTGCATGTCCACTGAGGGCAGAAGAGTGGCAGGCTCAAATCCGTGTAAATCTGCTTGACCCAGCTCCAGCCGGGGTCATTAGAGGCTGGGATCTGCAGTGGAGTTGAGTAACTCAGGTGCCGGAAAGGCAGACGGTGATGAGGTCTTAGCTCTTGGATTTCTTGAAAGGACTCCACCCCGTTTAATATGTTTCCTCCCTAGTTTTGGGAAGCACTGAAGGAATTCCCCATAATGTTTTCAATAGAATTTAAACAAAGAGGCTGACTAAAATGCTGTAACCGGCTTTATAACCAGAGACACAGATAAACTGACCATCTGGCCTTGCATAAGGACTGCAGTTCCCCCTCTGTCCTTTTTCCTTCTATGCCTCGAGTTTGTCTTCAAGAACTAGGAGGCGGTCACTGTACACAGCAATTCTTGAAGCCCCAGAAGCTGTTGCTTATTTCTGCTTGTAACAACAGCCACTGTGTACGGGCTGTTATGAACAGATACGGAAATGTCTCTCACAGATAATGTCTATCTATATATCCTCCCCATGCATTTCTAATCGGCTTTTATCTCTTCCCAGCACCATCCTACAATCCACCTCTTTCCAAGAATCTTGGCTGAATTCAGCCCTATTCATTTGCAGCAGGAAAAGCCAATCCCCTCTGAGCCCCCAGCTGTGGCCCAGCGGCTGAGGCAGGACTCCTTACTCCAGATGTTCGCTCATGTAGGTCACTGGGACTTCCCCAGCCCTTCCCTCCTTTCTCAGCAAAGCCTGCACTGTGAACTCCCAGGAGCCGGGACTCAAATATCTTGCCTCTAGGAATATCTACAGGAGGCTGGAGACAGGACGGGTGGACATGGTTCAGATGAACATCCTTCAGGTGTAGCTAGTCCTTTAGAAGGCTTGGACTGACAAGTACCAGGGCTCTAACACAGCGCTTGTCTACAAAAGACATCCAGAAGAGGCCCTGCTGTGCAGATGGTACATCACTTCCACCGAAGTGCTGTACATGTGTGTAGACCAGTTATAAAACCCTTAAAGGCTGAGAATAAGCTACGCTTTTTTGCTTTAAAAGGATGATGTTGGGGTCCCATTTCTAAGTTTCAGACAAGGTGGGCAGGTTCAGCCCCCCACAGGTATTTTGTGGGGGTGGGTGCACGCGTGGATGCTGTGAAGGATGTGGGCTAGAGTGAGTCAGGTGCCTAAGGGTAGGTCTGCCCTTCAGCCAGAGCTGCAGCACAGGGAGGAAAGGCAGGTTTGTGCTCACTTTGAATCGATTCCCTCTTGTACACAACCTTCGTAGTGTAATGAGGCCATAAAGTGAATGGGGCTGTAATTTAGCCATTTGAACGTGGCTTTGTTCTGCCTTCGTGGTGGGAAGAGGTCTCTGCATCAACCTGAAATGGGCTCTGCTGCGGTGATGCAGCGGCAGTGATTTCATGGGGCATGGGAAGGACAGCAGTCTTGTCTCACAAGGGGCATTGCCAACTGATTTCCCCCCTCTCTCCCGCGCTGAGACATGCAGGCTGAGAAGTAAGCAGCAGAGCAAAATAACAGAGCATTCAGTGTGTAAACAGTGAAACTAGAGAGAAGGAAGGTGAAAGGCAAACTTCAAAAGTACCAGCCAGCTCTTTTGTCCTTTGTGGGAGGCTACTGAGGCCGGAAAGAGGGAGGTGGTGGGCATGCATTACAGAACAGAGCAACCTCAGAGGCAGGAGTGGATGAGCGCACAGAGGCTAAGGACAGTCATGAGCCCATCCTCTGTAAAAAATAAAAAGGCAACCCCTAAAGACCCACAAAACTGCTGGAACCACATAGTCAACGAAGCCTAAATCCTGGTCACCTACATCGGTATGGGGTGGGTGACAAACCTGCAGGGTGTCTGCTCTTCTCATCTTACATTTTCAGTGAGATTGGAGCCATACAAATAAAACCTTTCAGGTTTCACCAGCAGAGAATTTGGCTTGATGTGTTCCCAGCACCCAGGCAACGCACAGGTTTTTGGGTAACGTTTTGGAGACCTTTAGGAGGAAGTAGCCTCAGTGTCAATTCTTAGTAGGAGGGAATGAAGCGTGATTTCTCAGTCGCCCAGTGTGATTTGTAAGGGGAATGGCAGGGGCAGCACGGCAGCATTGATCTTCATTTATGTCAGGGTGACCTACCGCAGCTCGTCATGCACCCAGGGTGCTCTGTGTCTGAGGCGCTAATCCTCGTGATGGAGATTTACTATGACCATTACATTTGCTCATTTGTTTTCTTCTTCTTTGCTGAATATAAATTGAACACAGATTTTTGAAAATGAGTGGTGATTTTTAGTCTCAGATGCCAAACCTGAAACTCTTTAAGAAAGGTTTGAATTGTGGGAAAGGCTGAGCATCTCCTCTCAGTAGTCTTCAGTCTGGTTCCCCATGCCCAGACAGTTTGTCCCTTGCTCTCTGACTTGCATGGAAGACGGCTTAAACAGGCTCTCCAGGGCCTGACAGTTCCTCTTTTCCACAGCTCCTTTTAGCGAGTCAGGAAAAAGCTTCCCTGTCTGGGGCAGCATGTTCTCTCCTGTCCACTGCACGGGTTTGCACAGCTGCCTGTGAAGCAGCTGTGGCTCTGCAGATGTGGGTATTTTTTGGATCCTGCTGCTTTCACCCAGCCTTTCTTAAGGTCTCCCACACCGTAGTTTGAGGCTGAGAGGAATCAGGGACCTCTTGGCTTAAAGTGCTAGGAAGGGAGAGGCCTGGATGGTTGATTTTGGCAAAATCATTCCTAGCTGGGACGTGGCCAGCAGGTCTTTCCTTCCTCACAGCTGCTGATTGCCTGGCATGCAGTGAGCTGATGGATCTCAGAGACTCATGGGCAGGTAGGTCCTGCACTCCTTGCCTTGCAGGGAAGCTCTGGATTGAAAGGATTAAGGTAAATAAATCCCAGCAATTGCTGCCATGGCTGTCTGCTGGCTTTGCTATCTGTATTGTACCTGCTCTAGGCAGACTAAACAATTTCTTGTCCTGGGGTTCAGCCTGGCTCCTCCCCATGCTCCATGCACGCCTTCCGCACTCGGCCAGTAGATCAGGCAAGGGAAGGAAAACTGAGGCACAGAGAAGGAACCTGAAGTGTCCCCCATCACCTAAGACAAAGGCAGGTTCCTAAAGCAGGGCACGTTAGATCCTGGGGCCATTAGACCACACAGTCCCTGCACCCCCAATAGCAGCTGCCACTGCTCAGGGTGTAGCTACGCTGCAGACAGCCACGCAGCCACCGGCTAATCTGGGCCTGCAGTCAGCGGCGAGATGTGCTGAGGCTGACATTGCTGGCGCATTGCTAAAGTTCAAGGAGGGGAGCTGCATTCCTCACACGCCTCACCCCCACAGCTGCTGCCCCAGCAGGGTCAGCCCGGAGGGACGCCAGCCACCACGGCACTCCCTGTGCCTGTGGGATGTGGCAGTCCTGTGGACACATAGTGGGTCAGAACATCAGCCATGGTACCCGAGGTACCATCTCGCAAAGGCTTGTAGGGCTTATGTCTAGCCTTGTGGCTAGTCACGCTCCCAAAGGTCTGTTTTCTCCTGCGTGAATGCTCCTTCACAGCATTCTGGCAGCGGGAGGATCCCTAATGTGGTTTAAATTAACTGCCTCTTGGGTGTCTTGCTGACGGAGAGTTAAAATTTCCTCCCTCATCAAGTTGTCACCTGCAACAGCTCTGAACCTCCTTGATTCAGGTCAGGGCTGTGTTTTGGGGCCAAAGCAGAAGTGAAGAGGAAGGGCAGTCCCTCAGTCACCAGGCAGAGTTCTGTGGTTTTCCTTAGATCTGCTTGGTGGCGATTTGCCGGAGCAGTTCCCCTGTTGAGATGTGCCATGCTCAAAGCAAATACGGAAGGTACAGAAAATCACAAGACACCAAGTGTAAAGTATCCACGAGACATTCAAGAGGTCGTAACGTGGCTCAGGGTGTATGTAACAAGAAACTTACAGATTCTCAGTAAAGCTGAATATCCAGACATGGGCAGTCTTGGGGACAGCGTCAGCCAGTGTGTTCCCCTCTCAAGCTGAGATCAAAGTTTCACTTCCTCAAGTTCTACCATCTAGCAAGGAACAGAAGTTTCTGCAGAGCTTAGCTCAGATCAGGCTGTCGCTAAGATAGGAACCCACGGATGTGTGCAGCACCGGCTCTGGCAGTGCCAGGGAGCAGCACTGGTCAGGGGACTGACAGGTGATGGGGGAGACCTGAGCTTAAGGACCTGTCCTGTCACTGCCTCCTTGTTCTTCCCAGTTCCCTGGCTGCACGACTGAAGTAGCTGCACGGTTCTGGTCTGCAAGGGAGCTAGAAGAAGAAATACAGGGAGCACTGGGAGGGTTTCAGGTATTACAGTAAGAAAGGCCTGCAAAATGCTGTGGAAGCAGGGTAAAATGGCCCCTGTACAGTGGGACAGTGCAGATGGTCCATTTTTTCCTTCTTTAGTACCAGTTAAAAGGGCATGTGCAGAGCGGAGACAGGGATACAGATAGTGTGTTTGTGCAGTCACTGGCACAGCAGGACTCTGGTTTCGGCCAGAGCCTCCGGACCTCGGTAGGGTAGAAATGGCAGTGGTCCAAGAGACTGCCTCCCGTCTGCACACCTGCATCCCAAGTGGGAGCTGCACCATGAACCAAGGGCATGAGCATGACCTTCCAGGCCTTTTCACGTCCAAATTGCTGCCCTGAGCTAGCGAGGGGATGGTGGCAGAGAGTTGCTGTCTACTCCAATCCCTTGCCCCAAAG